>PVNU02001536.1:0-47864 GCA_003013855.2 Liriodendron chinense | reverse complement strand
AATAAGCTTATATGAGACCCTGTATATTTTGATTTGTAGGGGTATATGATAGGAGAGACCCATATCTTTTGTGGTGCCTGCCTGAAAGTTGTGTTCAATCAACAAAGATGCAGGTTGTATGCTCCCATCTTTCTTTAGAGAGAAAGAGAGAGAGAGAGAGAGAGAGATGAGAGAGATGAACCTCACCTCCTACCAAGGATTGTGTGCTCTGAAGGTGAGTGCCAGTGAAATTGTTGGAGCCAATATTGAGTTCCATTGATATGAATGGATCCTGCACTGTCCACCCATTTCAACTGCATTCATAAATCACATAAATTAGGAATAATGGTATCCTAAATGGAAGATTCCTCTCATGTTTTTGTTTAGAGACCAGGTATTAATATACAATGGGTTCCAATAAAAATCACCTGTAAATGACTTATAATTTTGGGTCTAAACCAAAATTATAATCCACCATTCAAAAAATAAAAATCAGACACCTTGATAAATAATTTAACACCAGCCGTCTTTTCCAAACTACATTTGAGCCCTCCAATGGGTGAATCAGGCTGATTTTTTTCCTTGGGACCAACCATTTCAATGGTTTGGATGTCACGCAAACGTGATAGAATAAAAAAATATTTGCTATTTGGATTTTAAATTAGAAATCCAACTAAATGGACATGAAAAAAAAAAAAACACCATTTTCTCTTACCATTATGTCATGGCCTCTATTCTTTAGTATTGCATTTGTGGGTTTATAACTCCTTTTCAATTTGCCTAAATCAGGCACTACTTGCACCCTTTCATCCAACAAATCTATGGGAGATTGCATATCGCCATTTTTACACATTTCCCACTCCTTATTTAACACTCCCCAATGTTCAGGTCCGTGTCGGCTCCCTTCAACGTAATTAAACTCCCTCTCATCCTCTGTGAGATATCTCATATGTATTAGAACTCAAACAAACATATAGGACAATGAGAAAATTAGAAGAAAAATAAAAAGGAAGAAGAATAATTAGAAGCCTACAGAAGTTTCGTGGTTTAGTGTATGTTTGGTTGCACCAAATATCACGATATTTTAACCAAATTAGACTGATTGGTCATAAAATATACATTTCATGATGTGTGGTGCAACCAAACGCACTCTTAGATTATGATCGCTTACCTACTTCTTGTGATGTTGTTGTGAGTGAATGAAAGAAATGAATGGAAAGGAAAGCGAACAAAAAGATGAAAGTGCTTGAGCTCTTCATTATTCCCGCCCAATAACCTGAAAGAAGAGAGAGAAAGTGGGTTGCAATTCCTTGTAAATGCTGGTGAGCCTTCATGGCTTTATATTGTAAACTTCATTTGAAATGCTAGGGTTATGAGGGAGAGGAGAGATTGGGGTAGTGAATTTCAGCACACATGTGAAACCAATGCACTTGTGCGACATCTGCGCCATACAAAGTGAGGTGGTTATTGTGAACATGTCCATTCCCAAAAGGCAGGTTGTTAGTTCATCAGGTAGGCCACATGTTTACATTGAATAAACGTCCTGTTTTCATCACACTTGTGTTTCCTTTCTGAGTGGATTAAACAAATTAATGTGCCAGGGTGTCTTCATGGCCAGCCCCACCTAATGACAGGCTAGGATCATGCACGGTGTCCCCCTGTTCGCAGAGGTGCTGCGATTCTCCTCTTAAATCCATTATAGGGCGTTTCTCCTTAGTTTTAACTAGCAATGGAGCGTGCAACATGATTTTCCAAGAGAGTGGTGGGACGCGGTTTCCCTGTCAAAGCCTTTCCACCAAGTTCCTGCACTTGGAACCTAAGTGGGGCCCACCATGATGTTAGTGAGAAATCCGCCCCGTCCATCCGTTTTGTGACCTCCTTTTAGGTTATGGGACAAAAGATTACCCGGATGCAAGACTTGAGTGAGCCGCACTAGAGGAAAAGGTGGGTAGGAAAATTCTAACCGTTGAAACCTTCCAGGGGTCCACAGAGATGTTTATAGGCCATCCATACCGTTCAAAACGTCATTCCTACAGGGATGAACAGAAAAAATAAATATTAGCCTGACTCAAACTTTTTTGGGCCCACGAATATTTCAACTGTGGACGCTCAATCCTCACATTTTTGGCCCGCTTGAGTCTTAGATACGGCTCATTTTTGTTCGAGTGGCCTAAAATGAGGTCATAAAACGTATGGACAGGATGGATTTCTCAAAAACATCACAGTAGGCCCCATCTAGGTTCCCAGTGCAGGAACTTCATGCGAAAACCGCGTCCAGTTTGGTGGGCCGCGGATTGGGCACTACCGCCACGCTCGGCACATGGTAGGACTGTGATGGGTCCACCTTGATGTATGAGTTTTATCTTTTTGCGAAATCTTTTTAGGGAAAAAAACAAAAAGAAAAGGCATATTCAAGGATGAACTGGACCACACCACAGGAGGCAGAGGTGATAACCCACTTTTGAAACCTTCCCCGGGCCACCGATGATGTTTATTTGCCATCCAACCCGTTTATAAGGTCACGTAGACCTGGATGGACGGAAAATACAAATATCATCTTGATCCAAAACTTCTATGGCACCCAAGAAGAAGTTTTCAACGGTAGGAATTCAATCTACACTGTGTGGTCCACTTGAGCATTAGATCTACCTAATTCTGGGGTAATATCCCAAAACGATATGGAAAAATGGATGCGCGGTGTGGATAAAACCTATGAAACGTGGGTAGTACCCAATCGGAATCCATTATGACGAGGAAATTCATTTATGACTCTATGACCGACAAGGAAATAGACAATTTCAACCGACCGTCTGGTGACATGTAAGAAAATGTAAAATGTGGCAAACGTCACATGGTACTTTTGGGGTTGTTAAACGGTCAAAAAATGGAACCTACATTTACCGGTGATGATCATTTGCTTCATGTGTACAAACTTTGGTCAAGGTGGGCGACATGGTTCAGATATTAGGATGATCCTAGCCGTAGATCCTTTGGAACCTACTTAGACATTAAACTTCCTAATTGGAAGGGTGTCTTGATGGGCAGCCACACACAAGGACTTTTGCGTTGAATGGATGGCTGGTAGGTGACCTTGACGAAAGGTTGGTTGAAAAATCAGTATTTTTTTTTAGGAATTGTGGGAAACCTTTTTAATAATGATATGCGGTGACGAAGCTTACAAAGGGAACAGTACATTTTTTTCCTTGGTCGTCCCTCATATCACGTTATCAGGGAGATGAGAAGCTATCTCGTCAACCTATTGCAGCCTCTAGAGGACACGTCTTTTTATTTATTTTTATTTTCTACTCAATCCTTGTTGGTTTCACTGTGCTCTGCTTGAAACTTGGGAAGAATAGACGGTGGGATTTGTTTGTCAGGTGGGATCATTTCTGTCGTAGTGGGGCATGGGGAGAGAAAAGATCATTGTTTTTGTTAAATAGCTCTTGAATTCACAAAAAGAGAAAAAAAAAAAAAAAAAAAAAAAAAAAAACCTAAAGATGAGGAATGAAAGTGGTAGTGTTGATGAAAAGTGCTTACTACAATGCATCTTATGGTCTTATATAAGTAAAAGATCCTCTACACTCATGATCTAATTCACCATAGAAAGCTTTTCTGAAATGGTAAAATTATACTTACGGCTGAGATCCGGTAAGTTATTCTTCATCTTGGGACGGTTGACTGATGGTCAGTGCAATGTGTAGGTCGATTTGTAGGGATTTGTTTTTAATTCTGCTTTGTTATTATTTAAATGGTGTAATTGCATCATTATGGCCCATTTGGCACCATGGATTTGAGAAGAAGTGAGGAGAATTGTGGATTCTATGATATGAATTCTCATCAATTCCAATTCTTATCAATTCCAGATTTTATGTTTGGTAGCCAAGATTTGGATGGTGCAAATTTTAATCCCACCATATGCCAACCGTATTAGCCTCGATTTTTAAATCCATGCCGTTCATCCATTTTTATAAATCATTTTATGCTAGGATCCAAAAAATAAAGTAAATCCACTTCCAAAGTGGACCATAAAACAAGAAAAAGTGGAGAGTAAGACCTTTGTGGTGCACAAAAGTTTTAGATTAAACTGAAATTTGTGTGGTTCCTTCATCCAGGTCTTTGTGACCTTATCAACAAGTTAGATGGAAAATATATATCATGTTAGGTCCCATAGTTAATGTGAACATGTCCATTCCCAAAAGGCAGGTTGTTAGTTCATCAGGTGGGCCACATGTGAACATTGAATAAACGTCCTGTTTTCATCACACGTGTGTTTTCTTTCTGAGTGGATGAAACAAATTAATGTGCCAGGGTGTCTTCATGTGCAGCCCCACCTAATGATAGGCTAGGATGTTGCACGGTGTCCCATGTTGGCAGAGGTGCCGCCATTCTCCTCTTGAATCCATTATGACGCGTTTCTCCTTAGTTTCTATTAGCAATGGAGCCTGCAACATGATTTTTCAAGAGAGTTTGGTGGGACCCGGTTTCCCTGTCAAAGCCTTTCCAAGAAGTTCCTGTACTAGGAACCTAAGTGGGGCCCACCGTGATGTTTGTGAGGCATCCACCCCGTCCATCCATTTTGTGATCTCATTTTAGGACTTACGACCAAACATTAGCAGGATAAAAGACTCGAGTGAGCCTTACTAGAGGAAAAGGTAGGTAGGAAAATTCCAACCGTTGACACCTCCCTGGGTCCACAAAGATGTTTATAGGACATCCATACCGTTCATAACATCATTCCTACTAGGATGAACTGAAAACACAATTATTAGCCTGGTTCAAAACTTCTATGGTCCCACGAATATTTCAACTGTGGACGTTCAATCCTCACATTTTTGTCCCACTTGAGTCTTAGATCCGGCTCATTTTTTATCGAGTGGCCTAAAATGAAGTCATAAAAAGTATGGACAGGCTGAATTTCTCAAAAACATCACAGTGGGCCCCACCTAGGTTCCCAGCGCAGGAACTTCATGCGAAAGCCACGTCCAGTTTGGTGGGCCGCGGATTGAGCACTACCGCCACGCTCGGCACACGATGGGACTGTGATGGGTCCACCTTGATGTATGAGTCTTATCTACACCGTCCGTCCTTTTTGCCAAATCTTTTTAGGGGAAAAACAAAAAAAAAAAGACATATTCAAGGATGAATTGGACCACACCAACTTTTAAAACCTTCCTCGGGCCCACTGATGATGTTTATTTGCCATCCAACCTGTTTATAAGGTCACGTAGACCTGGATGGACGGAAAATACAAATATCATCTTGATCCATAACTTCTATGGCACCCAAGAAGAAGTTTTCAGCGGTACGAATTCAATCTACACTGTGTGGTCCACTTGAGCATTAGATCTACCTAATTTTTGGGGTAATATCTCAAAATGATATGAAAAAATGGATGCACGGTGTGGATAAAACCTATGAAACGTGGGGTAGTACCCAATCGACATCCATTATGATGAGGAAATTCATTTATGACTCTATGACCAACAAGGAGATAGACATTTTCAACCGACCGTGTTGTGACATGTAGGAAAATGTAAAATGTGGCAAACGTCACATGGTACTTTTGGGGTTGTTAAACTGACAAAAAATGGAACCTACATTTACCGGTGATGATCATTTGCTCCATGTGTACACACTTTTGTCAAAGTGGGCGACATGGTTCGGATATTAGGATGATCCTAGCGGTAGATCCATTGGAACCTACTTTGAAATTAAACTTCCTAATTGGAAGGGTGTCTTGATGGGCAACCCCACACAAGAACTTTTGCGTTGAACGGATGGCTGGTAGGTGACCTTGACGAAAAGTTGGTTGAAAAATCAGTATTTTTTTAGGAATTGTGGAAGACCTTTTAATAATGACACGCGGTGGTGACGAACCTTACAAAGGGAACAGCACATTTTCTCCTTTGTCGTCCCTACAGTATCGTTAAGTGAAGATGAGAAGCTATCTCGTCAACCTTTTGCAGCCTCTAGAGGGCATGTCTTTTTATTCCTTGTTTGTTTCACAGTGCTCGAAACTTGGGAGGAATAGACCGTGGGATTTGTTTGTCAGGTGGGATCAATTCTGTCGTAGCGGGGCATGGAGAAAGAGAAAAGATCATTTTTTTTAAATAGCTCTTGAATTCACAAAAAGAAAAAAAAAAATCAAAAGATGAGGAATGAAAGTGGAAGTGTTGATGAAAAGTGCTTACTACAATGCGTCTTATGGTCTTATATAAGTAAAAGATCCTCTACACTCATGATCTAATTCACGGTAGAAAGCTTTTCTGAAATGGTAAAATTATACTTAGGGCTGGGATCCGGTAAGTTGTTCTTCATCTTGGGACAATCGACTGATGGTCAATGCAGTGTGTAGGTTGGTTTGTAGGGATTTATTTTTAATTCTGCTTTGTTATTATTTAAATGGTGTAATTGCATCATTATGGCCCGTTGGCACCATGGATTTGAGGAGAAGTGAGGAGAATTGTGGATTCTATAATATGAATTCTCATCAATTCTAATTCTTATCAATTCCAGATTTTATGTTTGGTAGCCAAGATTTGGAGAGAAATCATACATGAGAAAATGGATGGTGCAAATTTTAATCCCACCATATGCCCACTGTATTAGCCTCGATTTTTAAATCCATGTCGTTCATCCATTTTTGCATATCATTTTATGCTAGGACCCAAAAAAAAAAAAAAAGATCCACTTCTAAAGTGGACCATAAAACAAGAAAAAGTGGAGAGTGAGACCTTTGTGGTGCACAAAAGTTTTAGATTAAACTGAAATTTGTGTGGTTCCTTCATCCAGGTCTTTGTGACCTTATCAACAAGTTGGATGGAAAATATATATCATGTTAGGTCCCATAGTTAATGTGAACATGTCCATTCCCAAAAGGCAGGTTGTTAGTTCATCAGGTGGGCCACATGTGAACATTGAATAAACGTCCTGTTTTCATCACACGTGTGTTTTCTTTCTGAATGGATGAAACAAATTAATGTGCCAGGGTGTCTTCATGTGCAGCCCCACCTAATGATAGGCTAGGATGTTGCACGGTGTCCCATGTTGGCACAGGTGCCGCCATTCTCCTCTTAAATCCATTATGACGCGTTTCTCCTTAGTTTTTATTAGCAATGGAGCCTGCAACATGATTTTTCAAGAGAGTTTGGTGGGACCCGGTTTCCCTGCCAAAGCCTTTCCAAGAAGTTCCTGTACTAGGAACCTAAGTGGGGCCCACCGTGATGTTTGTGAGGCATCCACCCCGTCCATCCATTTTGTGATCTCATTTTAGGACTTACGACCAAACATTAGCAGGATAAAAGACTCGAGTGAGCCTTACTAGAGGAAAAGGTAGGTAGGAAAATTCCAACCGTTGACACCTCCCTGGGTCCACAAAGATGTTTATAGGACATCCATACCGTTCATAACATCATTCCTACTAGGATGAACTGAAAACACAATTATTAGCCTGGTTCAAAACTTCTATGGTCCCACGAATATTTCAACTGTGGACGTTCAATCCTCACATTTTTGTCCCACTTGAGTCTTAGATCCGGCTCATTTTTTATCGAGTGGCCTAAAATGAAGTCATAAAAAGTATGGACAGGCTGAATTTCTCAAAAACATCACAGTGGGCCCCACCTAGGTTTCCAGCGCAGGAACTTCATGCGAAAGCCGTGTCAGTTTGGTGGGACGCGGATTGGGCACTACCGCCACGCTCGGCACACGGTGGGACTGTAAGGGGTCTACACCGTCCATCCTTTTTGCCAAATCGTTTTAGCAAAAAAAAAAAATCGTATTCAAGGATGAACTGGACCACAACACAGGAAGCAGCGGTGATAACCCACTTTTGAAACCTAACTCGGGCCACCGATGATGTTTATTTGCCATCCAACCTGTTTGTAAGGTCACGTAGACCTGGATGGACGGAAAATACAAATATCGTCTTGATCTAAAACTTCTATGGTACCAATAAGAAGTTTTCAATGGTAGGAATTCAATCCACTCTGTGTGGTCCACTTGAGCATTAGATCTACCTAATTTTTGGTCTGATAACCTAAAATGATATGGAAAAATGGATGGACGGTGTGGATAAAACCTATGCAACGTGGGGTAGTACCCAATCGGCATCCATTTTGGTTAGGAAATTCATTTTTGACCGACAAGAAAATAGACATTTTGAACGGACCGTGTCGTCACATGTAAGAAAATGTAAAATGTGGCAAACGTCACATGGTATTTTTGGGGTTGTTAAATGGTCAGAAAAATGGAACCTACATTTACCGGTTCTGATCATTTGCTTCATGCGTACACACTTTTGTCAAAGTGGGCGACATGGTTCGGATATAAGGATGATCCTGGCCGTTGATGCATTAAGACTTCCTAATTGAAAGGTTGTCTTCATGGGCAGCCCCACACGGATGGCTGGTGGGTGACCTTGACGAAAGGCAGTTGAAAAATCATTATTTCTTAGGATTTGGTGGAGACCTTTTGAGTAATGGTACGCGGTGACGAACCTTACAAAGGGAACAGTACATTTTCTCGTCGTCCCTCGTACCACGGGGATGAGAAGCTATCTCGTCAACTTTTCACAGCCTCTAGAGGGCACGTCCTTTTATTTATTTTTATTTTCAACTCAGTCCGTGTTGGTACTACAGTGCTTGAAACTAACTTGGGAGGAATAGACGGTGGGATTTGTCTGTGAAGTGGGATCATTTCTGTCGTAGCCGGGCGAGGAGAAAGAGAAAAGATCATCATCTTTTTCTCAAAAAATAGCTCTTGAATTCACGAAAATAATAATAAAATAAAAAAAATCTTTTAACATGACGAATGGAAGTGATAATGTACAAATGAAAAGAGCTTACTACACGTCATCTTATTATGGCCAGTTTGTAGTGCATTTACAAGATGTGAATACAAGTAAATGAGTAATCATTATTTCCTAGGTAATTACATCATGTTTTTTTAAAGATGACAATGGTACTTGGTTTTTCGTACACTAATACCTCAGAGGGTGCGACTTTCATGTGGGGCCATCGTGATACGTATGGCTTATCAACATTAGTCCATCCGTTTTGTGAGGAATTTTAGGGCATAAATCCAAAATTAAGGCAAATTCAAAGCTCAAGTTGGCCATACCACACGAAACAGCAGGTTGAGCTCCCATTGTTAAAAGCCTTTTAGAGCCATGATTTCATATGGTGTGGGCCACTTGAGTTTTAGATCTGCCTCACTTTTTGGTGCAAGCCGTAAAATGTTCGAGTAAAATTGATAAATGGTGTGGATGTCACAGACATCATATTTGGGCCCACAAATGTACATCTATATTTTTTCAAACATCATTTACCGGGAGGAAATATTTGTTCAAACAAACGGATGTGAGTGGTAATGATTACCTATTTACCTCTATTTACCAACATTTACCTTGGGAAAATGCAAAACAAACCAACCCTTATGGCCTTATATAAGTAATTAAAGATGTTGAGGTGTGGAGCCAGCACACCAATTATGCTAGCCAGGAGGTGGTCGGGCACCTGGATGGTGTGTGATCGGGCGCCCGATATTCACAGAGGGAGACAGAAAATCTCTGGACTGCTTTAGATGCAGTCGGGCGCCCAAAATTCGGGCAGTTTCTCACTAAGGTCGCTGGACATATTTTACATTGGGTGGGAGCCCGACCAAGCCCGACCAGACGTGAACAGTTTCGCGGGATTTCCTATTTTGAGTCCTATTTCCGTCTTATGCTATTTAAAGGGTGTAATTCGGGATTAGGGTATGGGATTAAGGTTTCTATACGTCCAATGTGAGAAAATGTAAGAGGTTAGCAAAACGGGCCATTTCTGTGCATGGGAGCATATAAGAATGTGAGTAGATTCATTATAACTTCGTTTTCTTTATAGCGCAACTTTGCACCCATGGTTTTTTACCTTTGTTGGGGTTTTTCTACGTAAATTCTGTCTTGTGGACTATTGGTTTGTTTCAATTCTGCTTCTAGTTATTATTTCTTCTTGTTTATCGTTTGTGAGTGAGACCGGAGATTGGCTCTTGATTCACCAGCGTTGTTGGCGTGCTGCGCAACAAAAGATCCTATAAACTCCAAATCTAATTCACAATAGAAAGCTTTTCTAAAATGGTAAAATTATACTTGGGGCTGAGATATGATAAGTTATTCTTCATCTTGGGACAGTCGACTGATGGTTGGTGCATTGTGTAGGTTGGTTTGCAAAGATATATTTTTAATTCTCTATTTTATTATTATTTAAAGAGTGTAATTGTAGGATTAGGGTAATTGTCAATTGCTGAGAGTCCTAGACGCGCATGAGAGGGTTAGGGGAGTTCTAGGGTGAGAGAAAAGCTTGGGTTTTACTTTGGGGGCTAAGATTGAGGGTAGCTCACCTCCACACAAGATTGGGGCTGCCCCAACAAACCCAAAAAAAGGACCCCCAAAACCTCATAGCCCTCAGCTTTCCCTCACATTCCCTAAACTCACCTTATCAAGAAACAAATTTCCTCTTTTCTCCCTCAGCAGGTCGTTAACATTGCTGAAATTTCTAACACATTGGGAGGAACTACCCCATCTCGCGAGGTCATCCGCTGGGCAACTAGCTTCTCTGGGCGAAAAGGAAATTAAAACTTCCACTCTGCTCTTGAGAGTGTCGAACCTTGCCTTCCAATACCAAAGGTTCCATGGGTGGTAGGTGCCACTGACAAACAAGGAAACCACCGTTCTAAATTCACTCTCCACTTCAATTCTCTGGAAACCCTTTGAAACCATTTCCATTCTTTAAGATTCGGTAAGTTGTTCTTTATCTCTTGTAACTTCGATTTCATAGTGATTCACTTTGTATCGTGGTTTTTTTTTTCACAAGGGTTTTTTCACGTAAAATTCAGATTGTCTCTTGTGTGTTGATTTGCTTGTTGCCATTGTGATTGCTTTGTTTGATTTCACCCTGAGTTTTAGCTTACGTGGGTTCCCAACAAGTGGTGTTAGAGCCAGGTTGGGAAGTAGATAGAATTAATGTGAGACAAGGTATCAATGGCGTCCAACATGAGATTCGACATAGAGAAGTATTCTGGAAAAAATAACTTTAAACTGTGGAAGGTCAAGATGAAGGGCCTCCGAATTTAGTAAGGATTAGAGGACACATTCATTAGGAAGCGATAAAAAATTAAGAAAGAAGAAGAGTTGAGCAAGTTGGATAAGAAAGCCAATATCTCAATCCAATTGTACCTAACGGATGACGTCCTCTATAATATCATAAGGGAGAAGACTGCGGCTGATACGTGGGCAAATTTGGAAAATATTTACGTGAAGAAATCTCTAGAAAATCACCTGTATCTGAAGCTTCAGTTGTTCAACCTGAAGATGGCTGAGGGGACCGATGTTGATAGACACATCATCAACTTCAATAGGCTTATTTGTAAACTGTTGAATGTAGATGAACAGATGAAGAATGAAGATCAAGCATGCATTCTATTAAATTCTCTTCTAGAATCATATGAGTTGTTTAAAGACTCTTTGTGCTCAGGTAGGACAACCATCAGCATTGAGACCATTATCTTAACCCTCCAGTTGAAGGCGATGAGAAAGAAAATTGATGATGTTTATAGACGCACTAACTATAAGGGGAAGAAATTCAAGCGGGATGGGGGATCTTCACGATCGATATCTAAATCCAAGGGCAAAGGGAAAGACAAATTTAAATGCTGAAATTGTGGATAGACATAGCACATGAAGAAGGATTGTCCGAATCCCAAGACGAAAAAAGAGAAGTTTGAAAATTCTTTTAGGGAGGCTAACACCGTAGAATCTATAGAGAACATGAGTGATGATTGTGATGTATTGACTGTATCCAAATCTAGACATTTCAGTGATAAGTAGCTTTTGGATTCAGGTATATCGTATCACATGCGTCATGACCGAAGTTCATTCACTGAATATAAGAAGTATGACAGTGGTTCAATATTCTTAGGCAATGACTACTCCTGCCCAATCACCAAGGTGGTGGGTATCATGGTTCAATGCGCATTAGGATGTTCGATGGGATTAAGATCATCTTGACACATGTGAGGCATGTCTTAGATTGAAGAAAAATCTGATCTCTCTTAGTGCACTTGAGGAAATGGGATGCAAGTTCACCGGCTTCGTTCTGTTTTGTAAAGTTTTGAAGGGGGCACTCGTGGTGATGAAAGCGACTATCTTTACAAGTTGATAGGAATCACTTCATCCAGTGGAGCTGCAGCGGTTGTAGCGGATTTCATATCTATGCGTATGTGGCATGCATGCCTAGGCCACATGAGCATGTAGGAACAGAAGGTGCTGGAATCAAAACAACGTGTGCATGTGAAGTGGTGGAGCTATGATAAAGACGAAATAGAAATGAATGGTAGAGCTTCGGAGCAAAGAAACTTGAGGATTGAAGCCACGGTTAAGATTATTGGGGATGTCTTCAATTTGACACCAATGGGTCCACGGTCTACCGAAAATACCCCGGATGAGGCAATAACTCTCTGGACAGATTTGACCAAGTTCGGTCACTCAAAGGCTCAGGTCGGTCGACCGATGGTCGGTGTGATGTATAGTTCAGTTTGCATGGATTTATTTTTAATTCCATTTTGTTACTATTTAAAGGGTGTAATGCGGGATTAGGGTAATTGCCAATTGTCAAGGAGTCCTAGACATGCATGAAAGGGTTGAGAGAGTTATAGGGTGATAGAAAAGCTTGGGTTTTCCCTTGAGGGCTGAGATTCGATAAGTTGTTCTTCACCTCTTGTAACTTCGATTTCATAGGGATTCGCTCTATGCCATGGTTATTTTTCGGCAAGGGTTTTTCCTCGTAAAATTCGAATTATCTCTTATGTGTTTATTTGCTTGTTGCCATTGTGATTGCTTCTTTTGTTTCCACTCTAAGTTCTCGCTTCCGCGGGTTCTCAACAGTAAAGACCTTTTAGATGATCAAAATAAGGACTCCGGATCACAATCAAATTCTTAGTATACATGAAAAATGTTAAAGAATGTGCAAAGTTTGAAGCTAATATAATGGTTAAATAGATTACATAATATCTACATTAGTCCAATTTTCATCTCTTTAAAAAGTCACTTCGATTGGATGATCCAAATCACCCAATCAATCCTTAGGAAACGAATGGTGCGTGTCAGTTTTTTTTTTTTTTTTTTTTGCAAGGAATGTGGCATTTCCATTCAAGAGGAAAATAAATTCTAACAAACTAGCAGTTTAGTTGTCAATTACAAAAACTTTCAAACCTTAAACTAGAAATAACCAGCAAAATCCCTCTAACTCAATTTCACCATGGACGGGGCACCTTTAACCTCATATGTTGCTTGGATACATAAAAACCCTAACCTTGTTTCCCATGGATTTTGGGGGCAAGTTGGATTTGAACTGGGCCTGCACAATCCCAAAATTCCCATGCGAGCGGGTGATCTTCCCCAAATGCACCTATAATGGGAGCCATCCTTCTTGACCTTGGCTTTGTAGATATAGGCCATCCTCTTGCCGTAGTACCAGGCCGCCTCCTCCTTTGTATTCATGCCCTCGATCGATCTGAACCAGAGATGTCGATGGGTACTGGTTCGACTTCGATCTCTTATATGCGAGAATCGTTCCTTGCATGTACAACTTGACATGCTCGCCCTGGCACCCTTTCACCATTTTCGCTATAGAGGGTTTTGCGAAACGAGAAAGAGAGGAAAAGAATTAAAAAAAAAACCCTAAATGGTGCATGTCGGTTATAGACAAGAAGGTTTAATCATTGATCTAGACCCTTCATCCTAAGGCCTCCCTCTCATTAATGTCCATATGTTAAAAGTTACTTTGATTTGATGATTGATCCTGTAATCCAATTAATGGATAGGAAATATATGTTCAAAATTTATCATAGTAAGGTCCAAACATTGATTTGGATTGTCCATCATGTGGGAATTACCTTTGTTTACCCTTTTCTCTTAAATAATCACCCTACTAATTTTAATGATACTACCATCAAATTTTTTTTTATATCTTAATTTATGCATTAAACTAACAAGGAAGGGTTTGAGACTTATCTAAGACCAAAGTTGCATACAGCCAGAGCCTGGAAATCAAAGCTCTGCTGCTAATATAGTGAGGATGGAACACCCTACCACAGAAAGGGCTACTCTAGGTGAAATCGTTGTAGGACAACTACTACCTCAATAACCTGACCATTGAAATCACTAGATAAGAAATGGATGGTCCATATTTATTATACTAAAAAAGCTATGATCATTGATTTGGATCATGATGTAGAGCGGGTTGTAGACATGTTCATGGAAAAGATGGACCAGAGAAAACTCGATCGGAGGCGGAAGGGATCTGGACCGTACGTATCTCATAATCTGGTATGAGTTTTTCGACATATAATATATGATTTTGGGGTAGCTCGAGCTAGTTAAGCCAACCAATCCAGCTATGTGAGGTTGCTCATGCCGGATTTATGAGATTCCATAAGATTGATGATCATAAGTTTAGTTTAATTTCATTTTTACTATAAATAGTAAGTTTTAGTTTAAGTATATCTCTTTATCTGTAGAGTTGTAGAAGTTGTGCCCAACATGAAAATGGATTAGAAAAGTTAGTAGAATAAGATGGTTAGGCCGGTTGGACACTTATTATTTTTGGCCGAAAATCACGAAGTTTAGTAGGAATAGAGGTCATCTATAAATAGTAAGTTTACTATTCATAGTAAGTCACATTTTTTTAGGGTGTTTGTGTTAGAGTCGAAGTCTAAAACTTCATCCTAAGTTTGATTTCTTTATTTAAAGCATTTTAAGTTCATTTTATGATTAATCAAATTATTATGAATTTTATTAGGAATTATTCCTGTTTTATTTTTCCCTCATGGATTCGAGGAGGTGCGGTTGAGGAGTCCTGGAAGCTTTATGGATTTAGGGTAGTTATCCGGTGAGGAAGACGGTGATCAACCTTACCACATCCTCCCTGTGTCTTATCATCTATCATGTGGGGCCAAATTTGATTGCCTATTTGAATCGTCTATCATGTGTGCCTAAGTTTGATTGCCCATCCCTCTTAGTCACTCTAGTTTGATGAACCTAATCATCCAATGGTACTTATAAGAAATGGAAGGTTCATATTTATTATAGAAGATATAGTCTGACCAATTATCTGGACCATCCATCCTGTATGGTGCACCTTTTATTTTTTAATATCTGCTAAACAGTCACTTTGACTGAATTATGTTAATAACCACCAAATCAATGGTTACAAATATGTATAACTAATACTAATTATAATCCAACTACAATAATTCATCAGGAGCTTCCATAATGTGGGGTATATTACCTGTCCTTCTAAACTTCGATATGAGGATCCTAACCATCCAATCGATGGTGAGTGATTGACCATAGATACTAATTATGTTAAAAAGATCTAGCCATTTTTCTTCCCTCCTCACTTCAGGTGTGTTGCATGTGCCATGAGTAATAAAATGAAAAGTTCGGAACTTAAGTTTCATCCAATTGGACCTGATTCTAGATGAACTATATGCTTGCAAATTAAAACCACAGAGCATTCCTTTATATTGATCATGTTCGTGTGAGTGTTGAGAGAAAGATCCCTTCTCAACCACATGCATGATTGTATAGAAATAAAAAAACAAAATAAAGTAAGAAACAAATCACATGACCGAGATTTACATGGTTTCCTTTTGTACTCATCATGGATTCATACAAATCCACAACAATAATCTCTCTCTCTCTCTCTCTCTCTCTCTCTCTCTGGAGGAATGCTCACCTACGCACCAGTTCTCATGAGAACTCGTGAGCATTTTTTGAGAACTCATCACATTTGATGTGAGCAAAAAATCTGAATCATCCGACATGAGATGCAACACCTCAAAAAACCTCCAAGGCCCAACTTTTACCCTGATCCAAAACTTTGGATTCTGTGGATCCAGCTTTTATACGATAAGTGAGGCCCATTTTTGCGGAGCCCACGCGAATGTATATACATTCATATACATTCTGCTTTCATTTCAACAAAGTTTAGGTGTCTGGTCTGCTTTTTACAAATTTACAAATTTATCGGCTTTTCAAATCAACCCAAAGTCGAACTTATGCTATCAAGGAATGGATTCCAATAAGACAAACTGCACCATTGGTTGATGGAAATGCAAAATCACCCATCGAAACCATTTTACAACAAAAGAGCCCACCTTGTTGGTTGGTGGAAATCCAACCACCACCACTAGCGACTTTCCATATTCCCATGAAAGTAACGACTTAAGCAGTTTTCCATCAAGTGTCCATATTCCTGTGTGCAGAACTAACGCTGTACACTAAATACTTTTAATTATTGAGCTCTAGGAAATTCTTAATAAATACTCCACAGATTCTTTTTTTTAAAGGTCAATTTATTGGTAAGAATTTCAATGAATGTAATGAATGTTTGTATACATTTATATATCTAAACATCAACATCGATGGATACATAATAGCTCAAATCCAAAACTATGCTTGTCCAAGTCATGAACGAAGGTCATTGGGTCCAAGCCTTGGTCGGTAAAAGTGTATCGCACGCTTGTTGATTGCTTGTGTGGGTCTTGCATTCCTCTCGCAATCCTGAAAAAAGAAGAAGTGATTATTAGACCAAGTCATGGATGCAATGGGTAGACCCTAGGCATTGTGCTACAAGCAACATGTGTCTAACATTATCAGTAGTAGTAACTCACATCATTAACAGCCTTCCTTAGTAATCTCACTTGTTCTCTAGAAACAGTCCTAATCTGCAGTCATGAGCATGTATGAAATTAAAAACATGTCAAAAGCAGAAAAGGAAAGAATAAAAAGAATATCTGACTGATAAGGGTTTTGACAGACTGGGGAGCTGCCCCACAGGCCATGTTAACACCATCAGATGGGATAGGTGTTATCAATCCGGGCCATTCATTAGCTACTGCTCACTGTGACCATGCCACATAAAAAAATATGAGGGAAGTACATTCAGCAAATGAGTCACACATGCACATTGAATTTGGACTATTGCACATGTTTCTAGCCACCTTTTTTTTTTTCATGTTCAAAATGCATGCTACCTGATGAATGGCCTGGATCTCTCTCACATGCGTGACATGGTGGCTATGATGTTGGCTCCCATTCTATCCGACTAAAAAACCAGGGAAGGGTTTAAAGAGCAGACCTTCCTGACAATGGTCCAGAGGACTCCTTGAGTGCAGGGTGGAACAGTGAGAGAGCCAATGTATCTATGATACATTCTACTACCTACCTTCAGATGCCTTGGGTCAATCACACCCACTTTTCTCTCTCCTTCATGGGTATCAGCAATTGCTTCTATATGTTTCATCAGCTGAAATAACAACTCAAAAAGCATGAGGAGAGAGAGAGAGAGAGAGAGAGAGAGAGAGAGACACTTTTATTGACCTTTGGAGATCATATTTCAAATTTCCAAAAAAAACGGAACTCGATTTTCTGGTCAGCCGGATTAGATGACTTAGGTACTCAACGGCATGTGTGTTTCCACATCATTTACGTAAGTATTTGTACTGATTTACATTTGTACACGTTTTCACACACACACACACACACATACACACACACACATATATGGACCGTCCATTTCCCAACCCACTAATCAGTGGTTAGGCTCATCTGATCCTTAGTGTTTTCAGACAAAGGATGCCCCACCTGATGCATGGTCATCCTCTATTTCTCTTAGAGGATGACAAAAAAAAGAAAAAAGAAAAAAAGAAGAGAAATAGAGGATGAGCAATTAAAGGAGGCCCCAACATAATGGACGGTCCACATTAATGCTTGTATCTCTTAAGTATATTCAATATAGACAATCCATTTCCCAAAATACTAAACTGATGGTTAGGCTCATCTGCTTAGAGTAATTTAAGAGGGATGGGCAAGTAAAGCTGGGTCCACATTATGGATGGTCCACATCAATGCTTAGACCTCAATACTATATTCATTAAGGAATGTCTATTCCACCAAACTGTTGATAGAATGGTTAGGATCATCATCTGTTCAAAAGTGATTTAAAAGTGATGGGCAATCAAAGGTGGTCCCACATGATAGACAATGCATATAAATGCTTAGCCTATATCTGGACCATCCATTCCCTAAACAACTAATTTGAGGGTTAGAATCATCTGACTAAAGTGATTTGAGCATATGGGCAATCAAAGGTGTGCCCTCCACATAATGAACCATTCTACACTCAATATGGATTGTCCGTTTCCTAAACCACAAATCCAATGGTTAGGAATATCTGATCAAAATAATTTTAGAGAGATGGGTAGTCCAAGATGGGCCCCACACATGATTGATGTTCCAGGAGTTTTGCATGTATCCTTTATAGTCAAATACCTCTGAGAGAAAGGTGTCTGGTCTACCGATTTTATACATAATTCCAACGACAGCGATCTTCTTTTTGTCAGAGCTCTCGTGAACCATGTGCACCTCTAAGTCATACCTGTAACAATCACACGCTTTAGTTGTCTTTGCTTTAACAGTAAGTTTGACTGAAAGAGAATGCTTTTATTAAAGAGGTTTTCTGCTGTCCATCAATGTACTGTTGTCAGGAAATGGAGGGGCCACATCTACTGGATCTGGGTCATGTATCCACTATCAAAACCGTTAATATGATGGGCCTCATTGTGGATGCAGGACTAAAAAACATGTTAGATAAAAAAATAATTCAACCTTTGATTATTTTTCACTCACATGGATCTTCTATGGGCTGTTTTCTTATGAGCCACTCATTGAAAGTTTAGGCTAAGTATTTTGATACAGCTGCCATCAGCTGTGCATCCATCAACGTGTTAAAGAAACATTCTTTATTAAAAGGGACTAAGACTAGGGCGACAGCTCACCACCAATTTTTATTATGCTGTGACAAATCATCCACTGTAAACATGTCATACATGTCTAACTGCCATTGGTACTGTAGATGGGTACTGGATCCACGAAAAAGCTTTATAGGTTGATCTTAACCTACAATTTGATGTGGGGATCCTTCTACGATTTTTTTCATGATATCCAATCCGTCCATTAGGTGTGTGCCCTCATTTTCCAGACGTTGACCAAAAATAGGCCACTCAAAAACTCTTTTGGGCACACCATGTAAATTCATGCCCAAAACTGAAACAGCATCTACAAGTCATAAGCCTATATGTGACCTCTGTATAGTTTGATTTGCAAGGGTATATGATATGCGAGGCCAGTATCTTTTTGTGGTGACCGCTCGAAAATTGTGTAATTGTCTAGATTCAGGTGGCATAGGTGGTCCAGAGATCTCCCAAGAGTCAGCCGGGTGACCCTCTTTCTTGACAGAGTGGGCCTGGGGTGCTTCATAGAGAATTGACACCGAGTAGGCCTGGGGTCCTTTCCTTTCCGTGTAGGTTTAGCGCTTTAATATATGATAGGCGGTTTGAGGCGGCTTTCTGAATTTCCAGTTCAGTAAAAAAAAAAAAAGAGAGATGACGGCCTGGATTTGTCCTGAGCAGCGCGCGGGGCGACTGGAATTGTTGGTTGATATGAATTTCTTAGGAACTAATGCTGTGTGTGTGTGTGTGTGTGTGTGTGTGAGAGAGAGAGAGAGAGAGAGAGAGAGAGAGAGAGAGAGAACCTCACCTCCTACCATGGATTGTGTGCTCAGAAGGTGAGTGCCAGTGAAATTGTTGGAGCATATATTGAGTTTCATTGATGTGAATGGATCCTGCACTGTCCACCCACTTCAACTGCATTCATAAATCACAAAAATTAGCAATTATGGTATCCCAAATGGCAGATTCCTCTCATATTTTTGCTGAAGACTAGCAATTAATATACAATCGCATTCACTATCTTTTTTTAATCCCATGCGAAGGATTCTTATTTGTTTATGTTTTGAGTAAAAGTCGTCTCACATTTTGCAAATGGGTTCCATTATAAATCTCCTGTAAATGACTTATAATTTTAGGTCTAAACCAAAATTATAATCCATCTTTCAAAAAATAAGAATAAAAAACACCTTCAAAAACAATTTAACACCAGCCATCTTTTCCAAACTACATGTGAATCAGGCTGATTTTTGCCTTTGGTGATCCTAATGGTTCGACCAACCATTTAAATGGGTCGGATGTCATGCAAACATGATAGGGTGAAAGATATTTGTCATTTGGATGGTAAATTAGAAATCGAACCGAATCAACATGGAAAAAAAAAAAAAAAAGACCATTTTCTTTTACCATTATATCATGGCCCCTATTCTTTAGTATCGCATTGGTGGGTTTATAACTCCTTTTCAATTTGCCTAAATCAGGCACCACTTGCACCCTTTCATCCAACAAATCTATAGGAGATTGCATATCGCCGTTCTTACACAATTCCCATGTCGTATTTAACTCTCCCCAATGCTCGGGTCCCGTACCGCTCCCTTCGAGGTAATTAAACTCCGTCTCATCCTCTGTGCCATGTCTCATAAGGATTAGAATTCAAACAAACACATAGAACAATGAAGAAATTACATTAAAAAAGAAGAAGAAGAAGAAGAAGAAGAAGCCTGGAGAAGTAGTTTTGTGGTTCAGTGTATGTTTGGTTGCACCAAATATCATGATATTTTTCACCTGATTAATCATGGACATTTCATGATGTGGGGTGCAACCAAACACACTCTTAGATTATCACTTACCAACTTCTTGTGATGTTGTTGTAGGTGAATGAAAGAGAAGGATGGAAAGGAAAGCCAACAACAAGATGGAAGCCCTTGGACTCTTCATTTTTCCCTCCCAATTGCTAGCAAATGATGAGAGCCTTCATGGCTTTATATAGTAAAATTCATTAGACTGGGGTGGTGAATTTTAGGACACGTGTGAACTCAATGGACTTGTGCGAAATCCGTACCATGTACAAAGTGAGGTGGTTAATGTGGACATGTCCATTCCCAAAAGGCAGGTGGTTTATTCATCAGGTGGGCCACATGCATACATTGAATAAAGGCCATCTATTTTCATCACACGTGTGTTTCCTATCTGAGTAGATTAGCCTAATTAATGTGTGAACGTGTCTCCATGGCTAGCCCTACCTAACGAATGGCTGGGATCTTACACGGTGTCCCATGTTGGCACAGGTGCCGCAATTCTCCTCTTAATTCCATTATGGCGCGTTTCTCTGGAGTTTTTCTTCACAATTGAGATGCAACATGATTTTGGACTCGATCTGCGTCCTTCCTCAGTATGGATGCAAAGCGTCCAAACTGAGCTGTGGAGGGGCCCACCGTTATGTATCTGTACATCCACACCGTCCATCCCTTTTATATGACCATTCTAAGTCATGAGACGCAGAACGAGACAGATACAACGCTCAGGTCGGACACATCAAAGATGACTCTTGTATTTAATGTAATCAAGCTCACTATTTTGTGGGGCCAATGTGAGCGTTGGATCTGCCTCGTTCTCAGTCTCATCGATTAAAATAATCATTTCGAAGAGATGGACGGCGTGGATAATCAGATACATAACAGTGGGCCCCTCCACAGCTCAGTTTGGATGCTTTGCGTCCATATATATTACTCCGCGTCCCATGATTTTGAGTAGGAAAATTTTATAAGGGAGTTCGGTGGGACACGGATTGGTCACTACACCGCACTCGGCACACGCTGGGGATGTAAGTGGTCCACCTGATGTATGGGTTTAATCTACACCGTACATCCATTTTTTTCAAATCATTTTAGGATATGAGACCAAAAATAAGACAGATTCACATCTCAAGTGGACCACACCAAGCTGTTCATAAGGCATGTATAAAAAGAAGAAATATCTCATTTGATCCAAGGCCCTCGTGAACTTTTCAACGGTAGGAGTTTAATCTATACTGTGTAGGCCACTTGACCCCTGGATCTATCTCATTTTTGGGCTAATACCCTAAAATGATATGTAAAAAAGGATGGACGGTGTGTAAAAAACCTATAAATCATGGTGCCCTACACAGACCCTTTCTGTGCCCAGCTGTCCCAATCTCCGTCCATTTTGGCGGTAGATACATTTATGACCGACAAGTAAGAGACATTTTCAACGGACGGTGTTGTCACATCTAAGAAAAATGAAAAATGTGGCACACGTCACATGCTACGTCGGGGGTTGTTAAACGGTCAGAAAAATACGTAGCCTACATTGGGTGGATCCCCAAGTGTGGGGCCACTGTGATGTAACCGTACATGCATTTTGAAAACTAATTTTAGGGTATGATCTTAAAATGCAAGCAGATCTAATCTTTAGGTGGACCATACCACGTGAAACAGTAGTGATTGATTCCCCACCATTAAAAGCTTCTTGGGTCCACTGGAATGTTTATTTTCCATCAAACCTGTTGAAAAGGTCACAAAGACCTGGATGAAGATAACACACAAATATCCGCTTTATCCGAAATTTTTGTGGCCCACGAGACGTTTTTAATATTTGAGTACTACTGTTTACTTTATTATGGTCAACCTTAGATTTGAATCTACTTCATTTTTTCTATCATGCTCTAAAATGAGTTTTTAAAATAGATGGACCGCGTGGATGTAATACACACATCACATAGTGGACTCTACGGTCACGAATCTACCCACCTCGGTGGATCCGGGGATCCACTGAAGCCGCGCCCCATGTGTACACACGGGTTGGCTGGTGACCTGAAAACCAGCCAGCTAGCTCTTGTCAAAGCTCTGTGGCTCCCACCATAATGTATGTGTTTTATCCATACCGACCATCCATTTTTCCAGTTCATTTTAAGGCACATGACCAAAAATGAGGAAGATTGAAAGTTCAAGTGGACCACACCATATGAAACAGTGAGAAAAATGATGTCCACCGTTGAAAACTTCCTAGGGCCCACAGTGATGTTTAATTGTCATCCAATCTGTTCATAAGATCACAAAGGGCTGGATGAATGGAAAACACAAATATCAGCTCGATCTAAAACTTCTGCGACACGCAAAAATTGTCCTACGGTAAATGTTCAATATCCACTGTTTCTTGTGGTGTGGTCCACTTGAACATTGGATCCACTTCATTTTTTCGATCATAATCTAAAAGTATCTTAGAAAATTTATGGACAGTGTGGATAAAACACATAGATTATGGTGGGACCCAAAGAGCTTTGACACCAGCTTGCTGGCTGGTGTTCGGGTCACCGGCCAACCCGCGTCCAAAGATAAGCGACATGGTTCAGAATAAGGATGATCCTGGCCGTTGATCCATTGGAACCTACCAAGATGGCCTTTGTCATTAAAACTTCCCAATTGGAAGGGTGTCTTAGAGGCCAGCCCCACCCAAAGACTTTTGTGTTGAACGGATGGATGGTAGGTGACCATGATGAAAGGCACTTGAAAAATCATTATTTTTTTCGGAATTGTGGTAGACCCTTTGAATAATGGTGCACGGTGACGAACCCAATGAAGGAAAGAGTGCATTTTCTCCAAAGTTATCAGCCCTCGCATCAGGTTGTTGAGAGGCTCTCTGGTCACCTTCTTGAAGCCTCATTAAGACTACGCGGTTTTTTTTTTTTTTTTTAATTATATTTTGGAAACACAGCTCTTGAAACTTGAGATGAACAGTTGGATTGAGGTCGTCCATCAAGTGGTACCCTTCTTAATGTAATGAGTGTTATAGGCAAAATAAGGAAGATCAACTCAGCTGTTAAGATTGTACACGGTCGCCCATTCGACTCGCGAGATCATCTGATCGAGTGTCGCAGATCGGGAAAGTACGGAAGTACCCATTAGACTCTCGAGATCATCTGATCGAGGGTCGCAGATCGGGTAAATACGGAAGTACCCATTGGACTCTCGAGATCACCTGATCATGAGTCGCAGATTGGGTAAGTGCGGGACGCCCATTTCGACTCTCGAGATCATCTGAGCGAGAGTCGCAGGATTGATAAATCCGCGAGCAGACCTTCTTGCAAGTCGTTGAAAGGTGTTACGCCTAAATGAGCGAGCACTTGGACTCGCGACCATATTCCAACATGCGAACAGCTTTTTCGCGGTGACACCTCTTAGCCTTCAGTACCAGCACCCGATTCCCGTCGAGCAGCTTGTTCAATCCCTCTGCGATGCCAGGCAGGGCTACACCCAGTTCGGTGGTTTCCGTCCTGTCGGCGTCTCCTTCCTTTTCGCGAGCGAGCAGTTCTCATGATCCTTTCGACTTGAAATTTTATCCCATGCATATCTATTATAAATTAGCCTTACATATCAAATTTCAGACCTTAGATCATAGTAGAAGTGACCCAATTGCTAAATCAACCCCTTAACCTTTGATTTTAGTGGCCATGAGTTTGAATCATAGCACATCATCATAGGTCTATTATTAAGACCTCTTGCATTCAACGCAAGAACTTTCATGGAGAAAGGTTAGAGATAGGGGAAGGCTTATCATGAGAGAAAGCTTGATTATTGCCCACAGTCAGCCATTTCCTATCTAGTGAACATCTTAGATATCAACGATCTTAGCTTAATTCAAAGAATTACTCCTCCATATATTAATTGTTGTGCAACTAAGAAACTAATTTTCAAATTCACCTTAAATTGATATCAAATTACTTAGTCCCTAAGTTAATTATGTTCCTACTATTAATCAAAGCTCAAATTTGGGCCATGCCTGGACTCATATGACTATGATGATATATAAAAATTGGATTCTGATCTATGATCCTACACCGTCGAACTCTAAAGCTAATCCTTTCCTTTATCCGCAAAAGGTGGAATTTCAAATTCAAGTTTTTTCCACCATTGATCAACCACCAAACTTTGTCCAATCATTTGCCTATCATGACTACATATTTTTTTTTTCTAATTTTGAACTCCGGTAATCATGTGTGGACCATTAATTGAGGTCAAGTCTGTTTTAGCACCCGCTAGGCCATTTTTTTAAAACGGCCAATCTAAATTTCAGATCACTATGGAAAAATGTATATGCCGGCTCTATTCAATAACCCTCAACACCATGAACGAGTAAGATTTGAAGAAATTTAGCCCAAAGTGGGATATTTTGAGTATCCCAATTGGATTAGGAAGAGGTGGACGCCCACTTGTAGACACCTCACCTTCGGCTCCAAAGTTGGTTAAGATGGTTGAATGGATGAAGGTCCATACCCTCAAACCCTATATCCAAACCTAGCCAAACTCACCTTTGCAAGCCCTAATCCATAGCCCAATTCAAGCTTAAACTTAGTCAACTCGCCCCTAAACATCAACCTAAAAAACCCCCAATAAGAAAAATTAGTCCAAAAATTCTAAAAAAGTCAACTCGGTGAGTCAACCCGTTGAGTCAAATCACCAAGTCAACTTACTGAGTCAGTCCAGCCCTTGCACCCAGTCGACTAACTTTGTTAAACTCATTTTCAAAACCCAATTGACTCACTCGGTTCCAAGCTTCAGCTTTGGAGCAGTTCTGAACCTCGAGCCTGAGGCTTTCTTGCTTCAGGTTCAGAGGCCATACGCTCCGAAGCTGGAGCAAAGGGGTCGTATGGGTGGCCATGTGAGGGCCGCCCGTCCCAAATTATGAAAGTTGTTACTTCTCACAGCTCTAAATTATAACGCCCTGAAATTTTCAATCATCGAGCCTTGAAAGTACTCGAGCGCCTCTAAAAATTTTTCTATTTTAATTCTCAAATGAGAATGCATATGTGTGATTTAGAACCAATAATCTAGAAGATTTGTACATGAAACCCTATTTTGAATGATCCGATTCAATCGAAATCTCGTAAGACATTTAAACACATCAATCTAACCGTACATTCTTTGTTAGATATCATGGATAGCTATGGATTCCTTTTTAATTGTCAAATCCTACATCCGATCCGTTAACCAATGAATCTCAATCTATGAATTACTGAAATCACAATGGATTAACATATATAACTGACTCACAATGCAGATCCATCTTAGACTACCCTAATCAATGAATCAAATATTGATTATCTTGAGTTTAGAAATCGATTTGACAAAATAGCCCTTTTGACATGTAAAACCATACAAATGAGATTACCCTGCAAATAAATGCACCCCGTATATCACATTATATACCCAGCTATGCCCACTACAACCTAGTGAAAGGATTCACTAAACTCTGTTCTCTAAATCATCCAATTGGTGTCCTGAAAACTTAGAACAGTTATAGACCGTTCGTTAGTGGGCCGTTGATCACGAATCTACGCGGAATCGATTGCCTTAGTGGACTTGACCTTTCCCCTATGTCAGATACCCGACACCCTATCTCGAACTGCACAATTTAGATCAAGACCAGAGAGGGTGAGTTGTGTGACTCACCTCAACCTCGGACCATCTGGAACTATAAATACCAAGCCCAGTTGAGAATTTCATTTCAAATGGAATTTGGGGGTTTTTCTTGGGTTTTCTTCTAGGGTTTGCTCAAACCCTTTTACTCTTTCACCATTCCTTCTACCGATCGTAGGCGGGCAGTGCCTTGAGGTAAGATACATCTCCTATTGTAGAAATTAGGAAGTTTCATTAGGGATTCTCATTTCTAATTAGGATTTTTATTGAATTTAGGTGTTCTAGCTGGATTTTCTTCAAATCCTTGAGGAATACTTATTCCTAGCTCGTAGATTCATCAATCAAGTGAGAACTATTCTTCTAAGTTGGCTATTATCAGCCCATGAGGGTTCCAAATAGTGAAAATTGAGTTTTTCTTAAATTCCATTCAAAATTAAGTGTCGAATGATTTATGTTGATGATTAATGTTCTGTATGTGCTGATTAATTATATGCTTACTTCGATGTGTGGATTGATTGCCTATTTGAATCGATTTTATGAAAATATGAGATTTGATGTGTTGTGCATATCAAGTGTTTGATGAAATTCTTGAGTGAACAGAAGTTCACATATGCTTGAGTAAGTGGATTATCATCCACCCAGGTTAGTACCTGATTGTGAATTTGATGAGTTGGCCTGCAATAGCACGCCAAGTGTTTGATTTTACGCCCATATATGAAATGAAGTATATCGCATATCAACTATTTAGTTTTATGCCTGATTGAGACAATGAATGCTATGATGTTCTATTCTTCTCACAACATGCTTAGTATAATATTTAATTGACATGATTGTGATTAATCTCTGAAAATCACAATTTATAGACTGCCTACTTGGGTTTGGCCGTCACGGACTTATTTGGTCGACTTGGGAGTAACATGATCGGCGGACCCTAGCTATGCCGGTTTGGTTGATGTTTCGCTCGGCTTACCAAATTAGTCAATTCAAGGTTAATCATATTTGTTTGATCATTGTTACATATTCTGTAGAATCTCGAATACCACAATTATCATTGTTACGTAGTCACTTATAACTGTACGTATCAAGTATCATGAGCCAGACATGGAATATGGGTAACTGTGTTTATGCTGTCTTTGGCTGGTATGGGTGATGATCCATCCAATAGCCTTGAGCATTGAATCCTACATACTGAAGCTCATGGGCCAGGCATGGTATATGGGTAACTATGCTTGTGCTGTCTTTGACCGGTATTGATCCTAATGGTCTTATCGAGAGTCTTGAGCACCGATGCTAGGTGATTAGCCTACCATCATTGATCTTGGGTGATGACCCATTACCATGCATATGAAATTCTAGGGCATTGAGACTTTTACCGTTTGATTCATTATTCATTTATGTTGGGTGACGGACCCAAATTGGGATTCTTGGAGCCGGGCATAGGACGCCTTGGCCTGGCGGTGGGCCCCGGCCTGGTAAAGGGTACCCCGACTTGGCATTGTCCAATGTTCGGTAAGGCCACTGTCCAGTGTCCGGCTTTCCTCGCTGTCCAGTATTTGGCCGCGTTCTTGTCAGTCGTGTTCCTATTTATTAGACTCTTGATAAAATTGAGGTATTCTGGCTTCACCAATACTACTGATTGAATACGAGATTAAATAAATACTTGGTAAACATGCATGCATCACATTTTCACGTGCATTGGTCTGATGCTGTTGCTGGGTGGTAACCCCACCGTTTATTTTTCCGGAATATAACATTTGCATATCATGACTGCATGCATTATTCAACTAGATCAAGAACTTGATTGCAAGCTTATGCTATCTGTTGATGCTGGGGTGGTAGGTGTGAGAGCCCCACCATTTGTTATGCTTCGGTATTTGTACTTGATTGTGTTGATGATATGTTTTACTTAGGGAATGGTAACACTGAGTATGATTACTCACTCCCACCTGGGGGGGTGTTTTAAAACACCAACTAGTTATTTTGATGCAGAAGTTGCTGCCACTTGATGCATGAGTTGCTCCCCAGTTTTCAGGCCCCTTACCACTCCCTTTCACGTAATCAAATTCCATCTCATCCTCTGCATCATAAAATAAAATAAAAAAGGTTAAAATCATAGATTAGTGAATCATGAAAGAGGGAAACATAAAGATAGGAAATTTTATGTTGCTCAGAAAATTCATTACCAACTTCTTTTGATGTTGTTGGTGCTGAATAAAAGATAAGTAAGAAAAGGAAAGCAAAAACGAAGATGAAATGGGTGCTTGGGTTCTTCGTATATTTCTCTTTCAAAACTCAGAAAAAACTTGGATAAAAAAGGAGAAAGTGGGTTTCTTCTTCTTTTCTTTTTCTATTTCCCTTTGTTAGGAAATGCGGGAGGGAAATGATAGCTTATATAGAATACAGATGTCGGAATTTCTAAAATATATTAAGTCCTGTAATGTGAATAAGAATGTTTAATGCAAGTCTACCATGCCCTGTAGTCAAACGGTAACCCGTTAAACAAATGGCGCAACAAGGAACCTGGTGAGGACCATCATGTTGATGATCTGACCGTCAACCAATTTTTTCAGCCGTCCATTATTTGCATAGTATTACTCAGCCGATGATGGGTTATCACTGGCCTGAATTATGGGAGGGGTCATCTATGAAGAAGGGCCCACCTGTTAAAGGTCTTGGATAACCCAGACGCATCAGCTGAGAGCATTTGGGTGGCTTTGTGCCCATGTGTTTGTGACAGATAATAAGTTGTTGCCCTCAGTATACTCCACAATTTTCCCCACATGAAGTTGTCACATCCGTAGGACATCTGAACCACCAAAATATCGGACTTCATCTTGAACATCATCAATACCAGGAAGATATACCTATGAGGTGGGCAAAATCTGAATCCTAGTAATTGTGACCACTTGCCATTCATTGATTTTGTTGGTGTGGCCCATGCAATGACTGTGTGGACCTGATGCTCACATGATTTAATTCTCATGATGACGATAGTGTATTCTACGGCCCAGGTGTCATAAATATATGATATAACGTGGGAAAGGAAGGTTCAGTACAGCCAGCTTAAGGTACAAGCGGCAGTACCTGATAATCTCCGGAGATTTGGGGGACCACTAAGCTGTCCTAAATGGTGACCGATATCCGTTGACGAATGTTTTCAAACAACCGTGTTTAATGCGTAGGCCATGACGTATGGGACTGGAATCCTCTACAACAGCTGTGAATTCACTCAGTGCGTAAAATACCCATATCTGTGGGGCCTACCATGATGTAAATTTAAAATCCACTCCGTCCATCACATTCTAACCTTGATTCTAATGTACATTAAGGGCTTCTTATTTTTCCTTATGGTTCAAATAATGTTACACACCTAATGGACAGAGTGGATTTTACATGTGAAATCTTGTTGACCCTACCAAGCTTGAGTGTTTTAAGCGCACGTTGTGGAGACAGTTTCCGTACTGGCGGAAAGGTTGTGGAATTGAATGCTGTCTACAACAGCCGGCGTTTTCAAGGCCAATTCCAAGGAGAACACCGACTCCATTTTCGTTCGTTGTCGCCTCTAAAGATTCTAGACACATGCATTAACGGTTTCAACATAAAGACCAACAACATTGATGGTCTGGATTCTTCTTTGATACAACCAACAACACAACGGACCTGCGACAGATAAAAAATGTCCGTCCCTTGATGAACCAGAACTCCCCATTTTTGGAAGAAACCCGGAAAGTTCACGAAAAATTGGATTCTAAACACATGCATCAACTGTTTCTACATCTAGAACATCCATCTGGGTGGTCCTTGATGGAAAAACTCAATACCAACGTGCTATGCTCGTTTTCAATTTACGAACTTTAAATTAGAAGATAAGATTATTTATTTTCTTTAGTGTGACCATCAACGTACGTAAAGACCAACAAGATTGATGGTCTGGATTCTACTAAGATACAACCAACAACACAATGGACCTGCGACAGATCCCGTCCCTCAATCAACTAGAACTCTCCTTTGGAAGAAACCCGGCGAATGTTCATGGAAAATTAGTGTTTGATGTCTTTTAGTGGGTGGCACTTGTCACCATCTGCTCAATGAACTCTATTCAAGTCAATCTTCCCGCCCTCCTTGCAGTTTCCTGTGATTGACTGTGGCCCACCATCACAAAACGTGTCACGATCTGACTGTTTAGCCTCGTTCAAAAATCTAGAATAATCATATTCTTCTGTCGGCTGATCTTGACCATGGCCCACCTGATGACATCATAATAACATTAAATTTGCTCGCGTGTGGTCAAGAGCTTAGACAACCAGTTCACCTCTGGCAAGGAACTGCCTGTTTGAAAGGCTCTCATTACATGACCAGGAATTCAAGGCCAAAACTTAGTGGCCCCACCATGAAATATATGTTTTATCCATTCTATTTAATCATTGGTAGAGATCATTTTAGGGTGCAAGCCCAAAATAGGCATATTTAAAGCTAAGTTGACCACAATAGAAAACAGTAGAAATTGAATGCTAACCATTTAATGTTCTTCCAGTAAGTTGGTCCACTTGAATTTTGGATCCCTGTCATTTTTAGAGACCCCCCCCCCCCCCCCCCCCCCCGTCACATCACAATGTTAGCCAACCCCACTATGAGAATCGATACCATATTGCATTAATAAGCTGAGACAAAACAAACATAGATAACTTATGTTCCTAAGCACGCATGTTAGTCACATTTTTTCAGGACCTTGATATCCTTCCAACGGGACTCCATGTAGTAGGAACGGTCCTGTGCATAAACACCACATTTGAACTAATGAGAGGCCCCACCATGTAGTAGATAAATACATCATTTATCTGAATGCTTGAAAAGAAAAACGATCTTGTAAGTCCCCGTGTACGGTACAGACCATATATATCTTGACCGTCCATGCATCCAGACAGCAATCTTGTGATACTTTTCATAATGTGATTCTTGCAACTGCTCTCGGATGAAGGGCCTGAAAATTACAATAACGATGGACAGTCTGCATAGAAGAGTAATGCTCTGGTGCTCTCACAGCAATATAAGTTACATAATTTTCCTAATTTCATTGTGATACTCAAGCAATTCAATCAATTGATCTAAGACTGTCCATTAAGTCTAATACATATTGGATCGATCTAAAATCATAGCAAACTGATCATTATCCTATAATATGGATGGTCAAGATCATTTACATAAAATAGGTGCAATCAACAATTTGATCAATCTATTTGCTGCGGACCATCATAAATTGCTTATGATTATAACGGACTACTTTTGTTAGAGAATCCTAACAATCTAATACATGGCAGATGTCAAAAACAAAAAAAAAAAAAAAAAAAAAAAAAAAAGAAAGAAAGAAAGAAGAAGGGCAAATCAAGGATGGATCGGATCATTTTGTTAAAGAATTTTTTGTAGAGTAGCCCACAAAATGTGTTGTCAACTTAATACACGGTCTAGATCAATCATGTAGACTGTCCAAGTGGCCAGTTGCGAAGAGGAGCATTATAACTTATAGTGCTCTGAGTGTACTGGAGCATTTATGATCTCTATAAAAAGGGCAAGGTGCAACCATGACCACGTTGGTTTCCAAGCGATTGGGGACCATTCAAACAGAGAATGGAAGGGATCTAATTACTTCTAATGGGCAGAAACCCAGTTGTGCACAGGAAAAGAGAGTTGTCCGCCCCCCCCCCCCCCCCCCCCCCCCCCCTCTCTCTTTTTTTTGGAAAAGGATTCCTATCCAACAATGTGACATGCATAAGAACCCAACTATATATGGAAAGACCTTGAATTTTTTTGAAAACATAAAACCTGAGTTAAATAGGATTAAGAATTTAATTTCGTAATTTGTAACAAAATAAGTCATTTACTTGGGTGGTAAAGACACTCTATTATGTAGGAAAAGGGGAGGTATCAATTTTCTCTAACGAGAGTAGTCTCTCAAAAAAAAAAAAAAAAAAAAACGTTAAAAAGAAAGCTTTAGAAAAAAGAGAGGGAAAGAGATTAAGGAGAGCTCAGATACGTTAAGTTTATATTTTTTCTATTTTATTTTTTGTGCTTCTAACATATTTGTGGATGAAATATCAAGAAAAGATAATAGAAAAGCTTAAGATTCATGCAAAATCTTCTATCATAGTAACTAATGCAATACCATCTAGTTGTATCAGATTACATCCATATGGATCACACGATCCACAAGGCCTTAAGTACAGACCGATCTGATAAATGGGTGTGCCATTACAGTCAAATAGAGTTTTAGACATTGATTTATGCATCTGATTAGATGATGGATCATCGGATGCATCAGATTTGATATGTATAATACTGTATGGATTCTAGGGTAAATCTAAATCAACACCCAAAATCCTAAGTGAATTTGATCGTCTGATGGGCCACAATGATTATATGATTGATAGATATTAAAAAATAATCTAGGCTGGATATGGATATCGAATGGTTTAGATCTAACGATCTATTAGCTATTTCTTAATTTGATTATGCGGGAATCAAAGGATGATCCAGATCTAACCCATATGGTTGATGAATCCAAGAAAATTCCAAAAATTGTAAATTGAATCATCATGATTAAATTTTCATTAGCGTTAGTGATCGATCGACCTGATAGCTCGATCGATCGAATGAGGCAAAAATTGTCCAATGATTCAATGACGAAATTCATACTACCAAAAAGTGTATAGAGAGTTTATGTAACACCCCGTATTTTTTCCCATTTCATTTTTTTATTATTCATTTTTTTTAGCTGTTGATCTTGAGAGGGTTATATCTAATCACCTGTAAGGAATTTATGGCGGGCCCATTTATAAAAGTTGCTCTAATTAACCTCTAAAATGGTCCAGAATGGCTGGATTTTGTTAAACTCACCGTTTTCAAAAAATTACGAAAATGCTACTACTAAAACCCCACCATTTAAGTAACCCATTTTCATAATCATTTTTTACCCTAAACTTACTGTATGGCCTATCTAACACAAAATAACCGTACACGTCGAAAATTAGATCCCCGATCATTGTGCAAATGCCCTAATCAGAAATCGGACCCTAGATGGCCCACCTTAACTCGGATCTGTCTCAAATTTCTGGCCGACGGCTAATTTCTCGTTGCCGACCTGATGGATGGAGGAGATCGCCCAAACCCACCTTAGGGGACCACATGTGTATAGGGCTGCGGTGGCACGCGGTTAAACCGCATGCGCACGACGCGCCAGCCCTCCCTCCTTCTTCTTCGTTCCGCTTCTATAGCGGACAGCGTTGTCCATTTGGGGCCTCCACGTTGGCCCTCCAGTGGACCCCACAGCCAAATCCACTCCGTCCATTCGACTCGCAGGCTAGTTAAACCTAGTCCTCCTGAAAATCTTCGCCGACAGTCACTTGTACGGGCCACTCCAAATCACCATTCGTTAGAAGAAGGATCAAGATCTGATCCATTACTCTGCATGGGCGCGTGAGACCACTTCTAAAACCTTCTTGTGGACCCTCCCTTCACTATGGACGGTCCTCATGCGTAAGGGACCGGTGTATAGAGAGATCCGAGCTTCCTGTCGTCGTTTCCTTATGAAGTACGGAATCAGAACCTAGAAGCTTCTTTCGAACCCTAATCCGAGCTATATAAAATCTATTTTTCTTCTCTGCAGCCTCCATGATTGTCAGAGAGAGAGAGAGAGAAGCCGTCAGAGAGAGAGAAAGAGAGGCCGTGAGAGAGAGAGAGAGAGAGAGAGAGAGAGAGAGAGAGAGGACGGCCGGCTGCCGCTGGACAGTTGCTGCCGGTCGGTTTTCGCTGGACGGCTGCTGCTGGACTCCGTCCAGGGAAGGAGAAGGAGGAGAAAAAGAAAAGAAGGAGAAAGGAAGAAGAAAGAGAGGTAGTGAGCCAAGCCGGGTCAAACCGAGCCAAATCGAGTCGACTCAGCTGGCACTCGGAATTCTAAGAGGTAAGCCCCATCTTCTATGATATTGTCCCATATAGACAGCCTACATTTAAACCTTATGGTGAACCTAACCTTAGAAGTCCATAATATTGTATATCATGTTGAAATTCCTGATTTGCGTATTTTCACATTTATACTAGGTTGAGGATCTAGAGGAGGTGCACACTATTTATGAATTATATCATTCGAATTCTAAGGTAAGGATTTCTTTTTAAGCCTAATGACAGCAATATCGCATGATATGTCTAATTGTGTCTTAATGTTGTGATTTGTGGTATGTACTTGAAAACATGAATGATTGTGAATTCTTTATGAAATCATGTATTGATGAATATATTTGACATTAATTACTGAAATTTCGTTTTATATAAATTGTATGTCAGATTTGAGGGTTGAGGAAAGAATGATGATTTATTTGCATGTGTATATGAGAATATATATGCAACATGCTTCAAAATGCCTGCTCATATGTGTATATAAGATTATGTATGCACCATGCTTTAACATGTTTGTTCACATGTAAAAGATTGAGATTATGATTCATGTATGAGGATGGTTATATGTATGGATGTCGTCCTAATGGAAGCCCTTACCCCATGGATAGTATAACTGATATGTGAAAAGTGATGGATTCATAAGAAACCCATGAGGTGTATTTTGGCAAGGCCATGATCGTGATATTAATGATGTACAAATGTTTTGGGTGCCATGTGTCTCATCTTGACTAAGATGTGTACGCCTTTTCGTGGTTGGCCCCTATTGAGAGGAAACGGCTATTCTACGTCATGACAGACCATGGATGGGGTGTAGAGCGACCTTGGGATAGGAACATCTCTAAAACTGTTAGATGATAAGCTACTTAACTAAATGTGGAACTAAATCATGCATACATCGCTTGCTAGTGAAAGTGTGCATGGGCCCATTTCACTAATTGATTTTGGTGTATGGGAAGAGTGGAGTGATCCCGTCCTAACTAAAACCTCTGGCTGCTAGTGACTGGTGAGAAGAGTGGAGTGATCCCATCTCATTGGTCAGAGTGCCTGAACCAGAGCATGCATTTCATACATAGTATTAATCAAGATATTTCTTTTTGCGTGTTTTGTATGATATATGCATTGTTTGGATATTATTGTAATAGTCTTAATTGGTGATCTTACTGAGTTGATCGCGAGCAACTCACGTCCTCCTGGAACGGCATTTTGTTTAAAACACCACCAGACATTGCAGGTGACGATCCATTAGGTGAGCCTGATCTGTAGGGTGACAAATATGAAAGCTCGTGGCAGCAAATGACGGATGAAGAAGCCCACGTAGATTGATGGTGATCCATTTATTGCTTTAGTAGAGAAAGTTAATTATTTAAATTTGAAGTAAGTTTCTTTTTATGAAAATAGTAAATGAACAATTTGCTAGACATGTTTTATATTTGATTTTGAACTTAGAATAGAAAAGCATGGAATAAGATCTTTAATTCCCGTCATTTTGCTTAAATGCTATAAATGTATGTAAGTATAGTATGTGTGTATGAAATAGTAATGTTAACACACAGGAGTCAATACCCGAAACTCGATAGTTCGTGTTGTCCACGACAGTCGAAACTTCGGGGCGTTACAGTTTAATTGGAAATTCCAAGTATTTTCGATCGATCGACCAATTGATTGATCAAAGTCAATTGAATATCGACAGTTGCGGGACCCACTTTGATTGATTTTAACTTTACAATTTGGTATTTTATTTATGGCCATTATATAATTATGAATGAATGAACAATCCTTAAACCATCTTAACAATATTTAGATAATTAGAAAACTTTGGTAAATCAAGTAGGCCCCATATTGGAGAATAACCATTTATAAACCGTATGTTAAATATAAAAACTAAAGAAATTCAAATCAGATGATTAGATTCTTCATGTGGACTTTAAATTGGGACTTGATCGAATCAAAGATAGGCTGATTTTGCAAGTTACTTGGACAAAAATATGATTTGGTTGTGTCATGTATTTAGGAGACTATTAATTGATTAATTTGGAGTAACAACTTAAAATTTACGTTACCAAACTAAATGTGAGTGATCCCAACATATTTCCTCTCCTTTATGATTAAAGTAGATTGTTGTGATTGTTATGTTTTATTGTTGTGTTTAATTGATATACAATTTGCCGTTATGCTTTGTTGAGGTATTTAATTGATTTAGTGATACATGAATAATGGAACTGAATGATTATTATCACGATCTGATTAGTGTTCAGATGTTATATTATTGAAAGCATGAAAATTGAAGTTGCCTCTCATATGGAGATACATATGATACATTGATGAATGGCATTACATGCATACATTATTCTCATTCACAGCGTTCCTATGTTGTAGCCTAGAGGATGACTTTGGAATACTGCGGTACTTATAGTGTCGGGTGCCTAGGGACTATCCTAGATGCCTACAATATGTAGAAGTTTGCTCTATGACAAAAAGTGGGATGTGGGTTGATGGAATCCAATCTAAGCAAGTTGGACAATTTCTCTTATACCTACTTAATGCATTATTTCACTTCGCGTTATATCTCCGCATTCATGTCCATATTCTATGTTATGGATGACCTGTACTTATGTGTACTATTTTAATTTTAACGTACACGAACCATGATGGGTTAACTCACTGTGCCTGGCCAGCTACCAGTTTATTAATGAAAAAATCGTACAAATATAGTTAAAGTAGATCCTTTAGAACAAGTACCAAAGAACGAGGTTGAACTAGTGGAGGATCTATAGGGAGTGTGGCCTTATTTAACTGAAAAGGAAATTTCAGTTTTGAAATAGCTTTCCGAAACATATATATGATTCTTATTATTCATTTTTGTTATAGTTGTTACTTAGAATTTGAGAATGTTGACGTTTCTGAATTTCTTTGCTGAATATGAACTTGGTTAGTAATAAAGTCTGAAATGCGTGGAACTAGTTTTGTTAATGAATCATGATGAGTGAAAATAAGTTGATTGATTGTGAACTTGGGAAAGCGTGTGTATGGCTCATGGATTTAAGTACACTCAGTATACATGACATGCATTATAACTTAGGTCCAAGGGTGCACACTCTATATAAAAAATATAGGGCATGACAATGTGGGCCCCACCATGTTGTGTGTATGTGAGATCCAATTTATCCACCAAATGAAGCCACTCAATTTCATGGTACATATGAAAAATGTTGCAGATCTAGAACTCCACAGGGATCCACACCATGTAGGGAGCAGCTGGAAAGTGGGGTTAAATGCCTCCATATGACTACGGGTTTTAGCAAAACGAAAAGGTTAAAATTTTCTCAAGGGATTGGAACAAGATAGAGGTTAGGGATGTCTCTCAAATGTCAAATTAGTGGAGGATGCGGCTATTAAGGTAAAGCAGCAACTTATCATACTCAGGTAATTAGAGCAAGGGTGTGCTATGCTAACACCCAGGTCCATAGCTTAAGTGGCAGTACTGAGTGAAGAACTAGAATTGGTTGAGCGCTGGTCTAATTTCGGAGGAAGAGATTACTCAAATACCAGGAGACATGAGGATGGCAATGGTGACTGATTTTTTTAAAAAAATTTTAGTCTAAGGAGAAGGGAATTTACACCCCGTTGGGTACGTAGAATATTTTTGAGTTTAGCTTGTTTTATATGTAAAATCTTGGTGGCGTGATAGGCAATCTCTCTATACTCTGTTGTAACTTTCCTGGTTATCAATAAAATTATAGGTGGTGTGCTCTTATCTTTCAATGAAAGGGAGAAATTAAACAAACTGTTTTATGTAGTCAACTATGTCATAGTAGCGTGTAACTCACAAACATATCTGTATAAGTGGGGTGGTTAAAGAGTAGAAATATATCTGATCTGCTTTCCGAGTTATCAAATGGTGGGGATCATATCAAATTTAAACTAATATTCGCCATGGCTTGTCATTTACATATTTAGTGGCTTTTCAAATCAACCCAAACTCAAGTTTCTGCTATCGAGGGATGGATTCCAATAAGGCATACTGCACCATTGGCTGGTGGAAATGCAAAATCAGCCATCAAACCGTTTTGCAACAAAATATCCCACCTTGTTGGTTGGTGGAAATCCAGCCTTCAGCACTAGGGACTTTTCATATTCCCATGAACATAACACGGCTTGAGTCAGTTTTCAATGAAGTGTGCATATTCGGGTGTGCAGGACTAACAATGCATACTAAATACTTTTAATTATAGAGCTCAAGGAAATGCTTAATAAATACTCTACAGAATATATAATATAAAAAAAATAGAGAGCAAAAGTCAATTTATTGGTAAGAATTTCGACGAATGTAATGAATGTTTGTATGTGTGTATCCAAACATCAACATCGATGGATACATAATAGATCAAATCTAAAACCATGCTTTTTTTCCCGTACAGAACAATCCGCTCACCTCAAGTTACAACCAGCCCAGCTATAACTGAGGGAACCACCAATGCCCAGACGATACACCAAAATAACAAATGAAAAGGGCAACAAAAATTTCTGAGAGCACCAACTTCTGCAACCAGGACTCCACCCATTAGCTACAAGCAACAACAAAGCGGACACCCACTACAGCCAGTAATTAACCCTGCAACCACCACCAGCTAAACATCACACAACAAAGCATCCACCAACAACACCAGCAACCAACACTCCCAGCTACTCCAGGGAAACCAGCCATTACAGAATAAAACAGAAGACCGGAGATCATCCAACCACCTCATCAAAACATCGAGCTTGGGATCCCAGCTCACTACCCTCTGCTACTGCTAGCAGTCACTGCTGCTACTGAAGATGGAGTGAAGCTGCTGAACCTGCTACCCAAAGATAATAGCTGCTGAAGCTGGGCTGCAAGGGAGAATGCTGAAGATGGAGGCCTGATGCTGGAGCTGCTAAACAAATGTTATGGAGGCCTGATCCAAAACTATGCTTGTCCAAGTCATGAACGTAGGTCATTGGGTCCAATCCTTGGTCGATAAAGGTGTATCGCACGTTTGTTGATTGCTTGTGTGGGTCTCGCATTCCTCTCGCAATCCTGAAGAAAGAAGTATAAATTAGACCAAGCTATGCATGCTATGGGGATTGGTAGGCATTGTGCAGATGGGGTATCTAACATTATCAGTACTAGTAACTCACATCATTAACGGCCTTCCTTAGTAATCTCACTTGTTCTCTAGAAACAGTCCTAATCTGCAGATCATGAGCATGAATGAAATTAATACCATGTCAAAAAAAAAAAAAAAAAAAAAGGGACTGATAAGGATTTTGGCAGACTGTGGGGGCTGCCTCAGAGGCCTCGTTGACACCATCGGATGGGATAGGTGTTATCAATCTGTGCCATTCACTCCACCCATATATACCACCTATATGAGTCTGGATCCTCTGTTCATACCAAGCAGAGGAATCCTGCTTTTCACCTCTTTCATTGGTCCACATCAGCTCAACAGCTCTGACGTTGTCAGGCTGATGTTGACGCAGGGAGGACGTGGTAGGTCGATCACCGTCTTCCTAACCGATAGTTCTCGAATCCACGAGAAGAAATAAAAGATAAAAAGAGGAAATAAATTCCGAATAATTGATTTATTGATGATTGAATGAATAAAAACGGAATTACAATGCATATAAATAGGAAACTAAACCCTAGGTAAAGTATCAAAATCCAACTCCAACTAAAACTCCTAGAAAACGCAACTTACTATAAATAGTAAACTTACTATTTATAGAAGTCGTTCAATCCTACTAGAACTCTTGGTTTTCGGCCAAAAATAGAAAGTTTTCAAACGGCCTCAACCACGCTGTTCTCGAAATATTCTAAGCCCTTTTCATGTTGGGCACTAACTCTAAAACCATACGGATGCAAAGTTATGATCGAATTAAAACTTACTATAAATAGTAAAAACGAAAATAAACTAGCCTAATGACCGTCGATACGGTCGATTCTCGCGATTCCGGATTGGGCAACCCGGCGTAGCGGGGTTGGTTGGCTAAAGTAGCTTGAGCTACCCCAAATTGATATATTATACGTCCCGTAACTCATTCCGGATTGTGAGATACGACCGATTCACGGTCCTGACGGTCCGGATCACTTTCGGCCCCGTCCGGTCTTCTTTTGGTCCATCTGGCCCATGAAATAGTCAGCGACCCGTCCTACATCAGTCTCCTCCACTTCGAAAGAACTCGACCCCGAGTTCTCGTCCAGCTTTGGTTCATGATATTCGTACAGATCTGCCACGTTGAAAGTCCTTGAAATCTCCATGTCATCTGGAAGATCAACAACGTAGGCATTGTCATTGATCTTGCGCTTGTGTTTCAACTTGTTGTAGGTCCCGGTAGGAAATCGCTCTTTACGTAGGTGGACCATCACCTGATCACCTATTTCGAACACTTTGGCGCGCCGATGCTTGTCGGCCGCTTCTTTGTACTTCTCGTTCGAAGCCTGTAAATTGTTGCGCACGTCTGCATGTATGTCCATGATTCGGTCTGCCATATGTTCAGCTGTAACGCTCATGCCCGGAAGCTTGGGCAGGGGAACCAAATCGAGTGTGTGACGAGGCACGCACCCATAAACAATCTGGAATGGAGACTTTCCTGTCGATCGGTTTACCATGTTGTTGAATGCAAACTCTGCTTGAGCCAGGGCCATGTCCCACTGCTTCGGTTTGTCACCTGAAAGGCAACGGATGAGATTTCCCAATGTGCGGTTGACGACCTCAGTCTGTCCATCTGCTTGTGGATGATAAGCACTGCTGAAGTGAAGTCGTGTACCGAACCGATTCCACAAGGCTCGCCAAAAGTGGCTAACGAACTTTGTGTCCCGGTCTGAAGTGATCGTCTTAGGAATACCATGTAGTCGCACAACCTCTCTGAAGAAAAGGTTCGCAACATGTATCGCATCAAAGGTCTTCTTGCACGGAATGAAGTGTGCCATCTTGGAGAATCGGTCTACCACCACGAACACTGAGTCCATGCCGCGTTGTGTTCGTGGGAGCCCTAATATAAAATCTATAGATAAATCCTCCTAAGGGGCATCTGGCACGGGTAATGGCGTGTAAAGACCTGTATTTTGAGATTGTCCCTTAGCGGTTTGACAAATATGACATCGTTGTACCGCCCTGCCAACATCACGAGCAAGTTGCGGCCAGTAATACCGCTCTTCCACCATCGCTCGAGTCTTATCTCGTCCTAGATGACCGCCGAGGCCACCGCCATGCAGCTCGATAATAATCTTGTCCCGTAACGAACTCTGCGGAATGCAAAGTCGATTTCCTTTGAAGAGGAAACCATCTTGAATTAGGAGATCACTCGGGTGACCCTCTTGGCACTTTTTCCATGCATCTGCAAAATCCTCGTCGTCGGCATAAAGTTCCTTGAGGCAGTCGAACCCGATCACCTCACTGCTCACTGTAATAAGAAGGGATGCACGTCGGCTTAGTGCATCCGCCACCTTGTTCTGCTGCCCTGATTTGTGTTTCAGAACGAACGTGAATTCGTGTAAAAACGAAATCCATCTAACATGCATACGATTCACGTTAGTCTGAGTATTGATAAATTTTAAAGCCTGATGATCAGTGTACAGTATAAATTCCCTTTGAATAAGATAATGGCGCCAATGGCGCAGTGCTTGAACCACTGCATATAAAGTTCATAGGTCGACCACTTCTGTCGTGCGTCGCTGAGTTTCTCACTGTAAAAGGCAACCGGCCTGCCCTCCTGAGAAAGGACTCCCCCAATGCCGACAATAGATGCGTCGCATTCTACCTCAAATAGCTTGTCGAAATTAGGGAGTACCAGAACCGGGGTAGTGGACAACCGATGTTTAATTTTTGCAAAGCTCTTCTCAGCCCCTTCGGTCCATTGAAATGGACCCTTCTTCATACAGTCGGTAATCGGCGCGACGATACTGCTGAAGTTCCGCACAAATCGACGATAGAAGGTCGCCAACCCATGAAAACTTCGTACCTCATGAATGTTTGTCGGAGTCGGCCAATCCCGAATAGCTCGTACCTTTTCTTCGTCCACTCGGATACCCGTGGACGACACGATGAACCCCAGAAACAATAATTGATCAGTTAAGAAGCTACACTTTTTCAGATTTAAGTATAGCTTGTTGTCGGCCAACACTTGTAGCACTTTTCTGATGTGGGTCATGTGCTCCGTTTCATCCTGACTGTATATTAGAATGTCGTCAAAGTAAACGACAACGAAACGGCCAATGAACGGCTTCAACACTTGGTTCATTAAACGCATGAAGGTGCTTGGTGCGTTGGTCAAACCGAAGGGCATAACCAGCCACTCATATAGCCCTTCCTTGGTCTTGAAGGCCGTTTTCCACTCGTCACCTGGCCTAATACGGATTTGATGGTATCCACTCCGTAAGTCCAGTTTCGAGAACACCTTGGAGCCCTCGAGCATGTCCAGCATGTCATCCAACCGCGGTATTGGAAATCGATATTTAACTGTTATTTTATTGATCGCGCGGCTATCGATGCACATACGCCATGTTCCGTCCTTCTTTGGGGTAAGGAGTGCCGGAACGGCACACGGGCTCATGCTCTCCTTAATAAGACCCTTAAGGATCAGTTCCTCCACCTGTCCCTGTAGAATTTCACACTCTTTTGGACTCATCCGATAGTGCGGTCGGTTGTGTAGACTGGACCCTAGGATAAGGTCGATGTGATGTTGTATGTCTCGCATGGGAGGCAACTCATCTGGTAACTCTGCAGGCCAAGTACTTCGAAATTCTTCTAGCAGCGGTTTAAGGCGTTGAGGAATATTAGAGGATCCTGGCTCCTCGCCTTTTACCATAACCGCATAAATCTCGCCCGTTTCCTTTGATTCCTTAACAAACTCGCGAATGGTAAGGAGAGAGTTCCCCTCCACTTTAGAAGCTTTAGGGTGTTTGTCTGGTGTCATAGGGGCCAAAACAATTTTTCGACCATCCTTGGTGAACATGTATATGTTTTCCCGTCCACTGTGGGTCACATCTCGATCCGATTGCCATGGCCGCCCAAGTAACATGTGGCAGGCTTCCATGTCAACCACATCACAGAGGACCTCGTCCTTATAGCTTTTACCAATGGAAAACAAAATAATGCATTGATGAGTTACCTTGGTTTCGTTCACCTTCTTGATCCAGCCGATAGAGTAAGGGGTAGGGTGCTTCGTCATAGGCAGATGTAACTTATCCACCATAATTCTCGAGACAATATTTTCGCTACTCCCACTGTCTATGATCACGTCACAGACTTTGCCCTGCACGGTGCACTTTGTGCGAAAAATATTATGTCGTTGTGGGTGCACTTCCTTCCTGGGGGCGTAAAGTAGTCGTCTTACTACTAGCGATTCCCCATGATCTTCAGTCAGCCAATTGACATCTTCTGTGTCCCCCTCTTCGGCCTGTTCCAATTCAGGGTTGTCTTCTGTTGACTCGCCTTCCACGCCGCCTTCATTCGTAGTTAAGTGTGCTGTAGGGCGTTGGGGGCAAACGTTCGACCAGTGACCTGGTTGGCCACAACGGAGACAATGGTCTGGTCTTGGCCGACCATATGGGTTGGGGATCCTGCTGGAACCTGCTATAGTGGGAGCTGTACGTTGAGGTCTTGAGGAACCGCTTCCCCCGTCCCGGTTCGTGACCGTAGGAGGTTGAGGACGCCCTCCTATAGGCTCCTTGCCTTTGGCCAGCGTTGTATCTTGAGTGGGTCCGGTGTTGGGATTTCGTGTTGCCGGATAGGGTCGAGCAGGGGGCCGTGACAACTGTGTTTCTGCTCGAGTGGCCAATTGGTTGGCCTCACTCAACGTCCATACCGGATGCATCTGGACTCGATCCTGGATTGCAAATCGCAATCCACCAATGAATCGTGACACCTGTTGTGCCTCTGATTCCGATAAATTATTCCGTGTAGCCAATCGTTGGAATTCTTCAAGATATTCGGCTACGGTTCGATTTCCCTGACGACAATTTTGGTATTGTTGGAACAAAATTTGTTCATAGTCGGTAGGGAGGAATCGAGCTCTAAGAAGTTGTCTCATTCTAGGCCATGTTCGGATGGGTGCCTTATTCTGACGGGCGCGGGAAACCTGTAGGTTTTCCCACCATGCTGAAGCACCGGATTTAAATTATAAGCAATTAGTTTTACCTTCTTGTCGTCCGGCACTTCCATATAGTCGAAGTATCGCTCGACCTCTGCCAGCCAGTCGAGGAACTCTTCTATTCGAAGTAGGCCATTAAAGCTGGGAAGATCAGCTTTGCCCCGATAGTCTCGTTCTGCTCGTTCCACACGCTCATTCCCTAGCGCAGGTCGTCGTACCAAAATGTCTTCGACCTCATCATCGCTTGGTTCTGAATCGTCTGGTGTAGCCCTACGATTATCCACCTGGGGTGCTCTACGGACAAAATGATTGTCCCGTATAGCAACGGTTGGTGGTTGTTGGTCGCCTTGGGCTCGAAGCGGAGCTAGCGATGCTGCAATCTGGTCGAGGGTTGCCTGTATACCTTGCAGGATCAACCGGTTCTCCCGTTGCGCTGCTTCGAAAGCTGTCGCCGTTAGATAGTCCCTTGGAGCACCGTCCTTAGGATGAGGATCCATCCCTTCATTAGAGGTCATCGTCCTGAGGAAGAAACCTCTCTCTGATACCAATGACGCAGGGAGGACGTGGTAGGTCGATCACCGTCTTCCTAACCGATAGTTCTCGAATCCACGAGAAGAAATAAAAGATAAAAAGAGGAAATAAATTCCGAATAATTGATTTATTGATTATTGAATGAATAAAAACGGAATTACAATGCATATAAATAGGAAACTAAACCCTAGGTAAAGTATCAAAATCCAACTCCAACTAAAACTCCTAGAAAACGCAACTTACTATAAATAGTAAACTTACTATTTATAGAAGTCGTTCAATCCTACTAGAACTCTTGGTTTTCGGCCAAAAATAGAAAGTTTTCAAACGGCCTCAACCACGCTGTTCTACGAAATATTCTAAGCCCTTTTCATGTTGGGCACTAACTCTAAAACCATACGGATGCAAAGTTATGATCGAATTAAAACTTACTATAAATAGTAAAAACGAAAATAAACTAGCCTAATGACCGTCGATACGGTCGATTCTCGCGATTCCGGATTGGGCAACCCGGCGTAGCGGGGTTGGTTGGCTAAAGTAGCTCGAGCTACCCCAAATTGATATATTATACGTCCCGTAACTCATTCCGGATTGTGAGATACGACCGATTCACGGTCCTGACGGTCCGGATCACTTTCGGCCCCGTCCGGTCTTCTTTTGGTCCATCTGGCCCATGAAATAGTCAGCGACCCGTCCTACATCAGATGTGGACCAATGAATGAGGCAGCAGCAGAGGTTCTCTACTCGGTATGAGCAGAGGATGTGGATTCCACATATACATATAAAAAAAGGAGGGAAGTACATTCAGCAAATGAGTCACACATGCACATTGGATTTGGACCATTGGACATGTCTTTAGCTGCATTTTTTTTTGGTTCAGGGCATGTTCACAATGCCATGGTAGCCATGAGGTGGGCTTGCATTGTATCCTACTTCTAAATACCTAGGACAGGGTTTAGAGAGCAGACCTTCCTGACAATGGTCCAGAGGACTCCTTGAGTGCAGGGTGGAACAGTGAGAGAGCCAATGTATCTGTGATACATTCGACTCCCTATCTTCAGATGCCTCGGATCAATCACACCCACTTGTCGCTCTCCTTCATGGGTATCAGCAATTGCTTCTATATGTTTCATCAGCTGAAATAACAACTCAAAAAGCATGAGATCAGAAAGAGAGAGAAAGAGAGAGAGAGAGTCACTTTCATTGACCTCTGGACATATTTCGAATTTCATGAAACTGAACTCGCTTCTCTGATCAGCCGGATTAGTTGACTAAGACGCTCAACGACGTCTGTTTCTACATCATTTACTATTTGTACTGATTTACATATGTAAACGTTTTCACACCGATCCATTTACATATATAAATGGTCCAAAACATTTTCACATATATATGGACCGTCCATTTCCCAACCCACTAATCAGCGGTTGGGCTGTCTGATCATAGTGCTTTCAGGCAATTGGAGGCCCCACGTGATGGATGGTCGACAAAAACTGCTTACACCTTTCTAGCATACTCAGTATGGATATTCTAATTCATCAAACCACTAATTGGATAGTTAGGATCATCCAATAAAAGTGATCTAAAAGAATCGGCAATCAAAGCTGGGCCCCCACATATTGGACGGTCCATGACAATGCTTAGACCTCTTTAAGTATACCCAATATGCATAATCCATTTCCCAAAATACTAATCCGTTGGTTAGGCTTCTCTGATCAAAGTGATTTAGGAAAAATGGACCATTAAAAGTGGGTCCCACAAGATGGATGTGTCCACATCAATGCTTAGATCTCAATACTACTACACTCATTATGGATCATCCCTTCTACCAAACTACTAATAGGATGGTTAGGATCATCCGTTCAAAGTGATTTAAAAGGGATGAGCAATCAGAGGTGGTCCCACATGATGGACAATGCATATCAATGCTTGGCCAATCTGGACCATTCAATATTTCCCAAACAGCCAATCCAACTGTTATAATCATCCAACCAAAGCGATCTAAGTGTATGGGCTGTCAAAGGTGCGCCCCACATGATGAATCATCCACATCAATGTTTAGACCTTTCTAAGCTCAATATGGACTGTCCATTTTCTAAATTACCACTAACCCAATGGTTAGGAACATCTGATCGAAGTGATTTCATACGGATCGGCAATCAAAAGTGGACCCCACATGATTGCTGTTCTGTATCAGTACTTTTTGTTGGGCTGAAAAGAAGTCAAGATCCTAATTAGTCATATACCTCTGAGAGAAATGTGTCTGGTCGACCGATTTTATACATAATTCCTACAACAGCGATCTTTTTGTCGGAGCTCTCGTGAACCATGTGCACCTCCAAGTCATACCTGTTATCATCACACACGAAGCCCGTTAGCTGTCTTTGCATGAACAGTAAGTAACTCAAATGGATCTTCTAAGAAATTTCTTGTGAGCTGCTCGTTGAAAGCTTAGGCTAAGTATTTTGAGACAACTGCCATCAGCTGTGCATCCATCACCGTGCTAATTAAGCAAGCATCTTTATTAAAAGGGACTAAGACAAGGATGACAAATCATCCACTGTAAACATGTCATACATGAAGGGAAATCTGAACCATCCAAAGTGCAGGTCACTTTCCCAGCCGCCGATAATACAGTAATTCCATTCATGCATTTAGACCACTGATTATCTTAGACTTTAACCATCCATTTGATATATAGCCAGTAATTGGATAGATGTGATGCACTGATGGTCTTACCATTTTGATGTTGAGGCAATGCTCATCTTCATTGATATGTCTAACTGCCATTTGTACTATAGATGGAGAGATTGGATACATGACAAAGCTTGATCTTAACATACAATTTGATGTGAAAAAAAAAAGAAGAAAAAGATGTGCGGCTCCCACCATGATTTTTTCATGACATCCAATCCATTCATCAGGTGTGTGCCCTCATTTTCTCTATGGGGACCACAAGTATATAGGCCGTTCCAAATGCTGTTGGGCACACCATGTAAAATCATGCCCAAAACTAAACCAGCATGTACAAGT
>PVNU02001535.1:0-57847 GCA_003013855.2 Liriodendron chinense | reverse complement strand
TCTTGGACACACATCCCGTGATAGGCACCGGTACTCAAATTCCCGTCATACTTGGACGACCATTTCTAGCTACCTCAAATGCCATTATCAATTGTAGAAATGGACGTGTACAAATGTCCTTTGGAAATATGACCCTTGAGCTTAACATATTTGAGCTATGCAAACAACCACGGGAAGTTGATGATGATGTCCACGAATTAAACATGATCGAATCATTCGTGGAGGATACAGTCCCCTTATCACTATTTTCCAACCCTTTGGAGGCATGTATGGCCCATTCTCATGAGACAAATGATTACACAATACAAGAGATGGATGCCATTCTAGATGTGATGCTGGTGCTTGAGAATAAAAGATGGAGGGCCCCAATTGAACCTTTGCCTGTAAATGAGAACAAGGCCCTCCCATCCAACATCAAGGCACCAAAACTCGACCTAAAACCATTGCCAAGTGAGCTAAAGTATGTTTATTTAGGTCGAGATGAGACATATCCAGTGGTGATTTCTTCCCACTTGGATGAGGAACAAGAGAGTAGGCTAATAGCCACTCTATTAGAGCACAAGAGTGCCATTGGATGGTCAATTGCGGATCTCAAAGGCATAGACCCACTGATTTGTACTCACCGCATACACCTTGAGGAAAATGCAAAATCATCCCGGCAACCACAAAGGCGACTAAATCCAAACATGAAGGATGTGGTTAAGGCCGAAGTGGTGAAACTATTGGATGTAGGTATCATTTACCCAATATCTGATAGCGAATGGGTGAGCCCAACCCAAGTGGTGCCTAAGAAATCCGGAATAACCATCGTAGCCAATGCCAATAACGAGCTCGTGCCAACTAGAGTCACTACTGGTTGGAGAATGTGCATTGACTACAAGAAGCTAAACACTGTCACGAGGAAAGACCACTTCCCCCTACCATTTGTTGATCAGATTTTAGAACGGTTGGCGGGTCATTCCCACTTTTGCTTCCTTGATGGCTATTCAGGGTACAACCAAATAGAAATTGCCCGTGAAGACCAAGAAAAGACTACATTCACATGTCCATTCGGCACTTTCGCCTATCGACGGATGCCGTTTGGACTATGTAATGCCCCTGTCACCTTTCAGCGTTGTATGATGAGCATCTTTTCTGACATGGTGGGGACCATTCTCGAAGTCTTCATGGATGATTTTTCCGTATTCGGTTGTAGCTTTGATGAGTGCCTTGAGCACTTGAAATCTGTGCTGAAAAGATGTGAAGAGAAGAACCTAGTGCTCAAGTTTAGAAGGTTTTCGTGTTTGGGTCTAAGTTTAGATTTGGTGAATGGATTTAGGAATAAGTGCATGTTTAGTTAAAGTGATTTCAGTTTAGGGTTAGATTTAGGCATAGGTTGAGATTTTCGGGTTCGGGATCGGGTTTTCGGTTAGGTTTTCGTGTTTGGGTCAAAGTTTAGGTTAGGTGAATGGATTTAGGAATAGGTGTAGGTTTAGTTTAACTGATTTGAGTTTTGGATTAGGTTTAGGCATAGGTTGAGATTTTCGGGTTCGGGATCGTATTTCAGGTTAGCTTTTCATGTTTGGGTCTAGGGTTAGGTTAGGTGAACGGATTTAGGAATAGGTGTAGGTTTAGTCTAGATGATTTGAGTTTAGGATTAGGTTTAGGCATAGGTTGAGTTTTTCGGGTTCGGGATCGAATTTTGGGTTAGGCTTTCATGTTTGCGTCTAGGTTTAGGTCAGGTGAATGGATTTAGGAATAGGTGTAGGTTTAGTTTAGATGATTTGAGTTTGGGATTAGGTTTAGGCATAGGTTGAGATTTTCAGGTTCCAGATTCGATTTCGGATTAGGTTTTCATGATCGGGTTTAGGGTCGCATTTTCATGTTTGGGTCTAAGTTAAGGTTAGGTGAATGGATTTAGGAGTAGGTGTAGGTTTAGTTTAAGTGATTTGAGTTTAGGATTAGGTTTAGGCGTAGGTTGAGATTTTCGGGTTCGGGATTGGATTTCGGGTTAGGTTTTCATGTTTGGGTCTAGGGTTAGGTTAGGTGAATGGATTTAGGAATAGGTGTAGGTTTCGTTTAGATGATTTGAGTTTAGGATTTCGTTTAGGCATAGATTGAGATTTTGGGTTCGGGATCGGGTTTAGGGTCGCATTTTGGTGTTTGGGTCTAAGTTTAGGTTAGGTGAATGGATTTAGGAATAGGTGTAGGATTAGTTTAGGTGATTTGAGTTTAGGAATAGGTTTAGGAATAGATTGAGATTTTTGGGTTCGGGATTGGATTTCTTGTTAGGTTTTCATGTCTGGATCTAGGTTTAGGTTAGGTGAATGGATTTCGGAGTAGGTGTGGGTTTAGTTTAGATGATTTCATTTTAGGATTAGGTTTAGGCATAGGTTGAGTTTTTCGGGTTCGGGATTGGATTTCGGGTTAGGTTTTCATGTTTTGTCTTGGTTTAGGTGTGGTGAATGGATTTAGGAATAGGTGTAGGTTTGGTTTAGATGATTTGAGTTCAGGATTAGGTTTGGGCATAGGTTGAGATTTTTAGGTTCGGGACCGAGTTTAGGGTCAAATTTTTGTATTTGGGTCTAAGTTTAGGTTAGGTAAAGGGATTTATTAATAGGTGTAGGTTTAGTTTAGATGATTTCTGTTTAGGATTAGGTTATGGCATAGGTTGAGATTTTCGAATTCGGGATTGGATTTCGGATTAGGTTTTCATGTCTGGGTCTAGGTTTAGGTTAGGTGAATGGATTTAGGAATAGGTGTAGGTATAGTCTAGATGACTTGAGTTTAGGATTAGGTTTAGGCATAGGTTGAGATTTTCGGGTTCGGGATCGAATTTTGGGTTAGGTTTTCATGTTTGGCTCTAGGTTTAGGTCAGGTGAATGGATTTAGGAATAGGTGTAGGTTTAGTTTAGTTGATTTGAGTTTAGGATTAGGTTTAGGCATAGGTTGAGATTTTCGGGTTCGGGATCGGGTTTAGGGTTGCATTTTCGCGTTTGGGTCTAAGTTTAGATTTGGTGAATGGATTTTGGAATAAGTGCAGGTTTAGTTAAAGTGATTTGAGTTCAGGATTAGGTTTAGGCATAGGTTGAGATTTTCGGGTTCGGGATTGGATTTCGGGTTAGGTTTTCATGTTTGGGTCTAGGTTTAGGTTCGGTGAATGGATTTAGGAATAGGTGTAGGTTTAGTTTAGATGATTTGTGTTTAGGATTAGGTTTAGGCATAGGTTGAGATTTTCGGGTTCGGGATCGGGTTTAGGGTTGCATTTTCGTGTTTGGGTCTAAGTTTACATTTGGTGAATGGATTTAGGAATAAGTGTAGGTATAGTTAAAGTGATTTGAGTTTAGGATTAGGTTTGGGCATAGGTTGAGATTTTCGGGTTCGCGATTGGATTTCGGATTAGGTTTTCATGTTTGGGTCTAAGTTTAGGTTCGGTGAATGGATTTAGGAATAGGTGTAGGTTTAGTTTAGATAATTTGTGTTTAGGATTAGGTTTAGGCATAGGTTGAGATTTTCGGGTTCGGGATCGGGTTTAGGGATGCATTTTCGTGTTTGGGTCTAAGTTTAGATTTGGTGAACGGATTTTGGAATAAGTGTAGGTTTAGTTAAAGTGATTTGAGTTTAGGATTAGGTTTAGGGATAGGTTGAGATTTTCGGGTTCGGGATTGGATTTCGGGTTAGGTTTTCATGTTTGGGTCTTGGTTTAGGTTCGGTGAATGGATTTAGGAATAGGTGTAGGTTTAGTTTAGATGATTTGTGTTTAGGATTAGGTTTAGGCATAGGTTGAGATTTTCGGGTTCGGGATCGGGTTTCGAGTTAGGTTTTCGTGTTTGGGTCAACGTTTAGGTTAGGTGAATGGATTTAGGAATAAGTGTAGGTTTAGTTTAACTGATTTGAGTTTAGGACTAGGTTTAGGCATAGGTTGAGATTTTCGGGTTCGGGATCGAATTTCGGGTTAGGTTTTCATGTTTAGGTCTAGGGTTAGGTTAGGTGAATGGATTTAGGAATTTGTCTAGGTTTAGTTTAGATGATTTAAGTTTAGGAATAGGTTTAGGGATAGGTTGAGATTTATGGGTTCGGGATCGTGTTTAGGGTCGCATTTTCTTGTTTGGGTCTAAGTTTAGGTTAGGTGAATGGATTTAGGAATAGGTGTATGTTTAGTTTAAGTGATTTGAGTTTATGATTAGGATTAGGCGTAGGATGAGATTTTCGGGTTTGGGATTGGATTTCGGGTTAGGTTTACATGTTTGTGTCTACGTTTCGGTGTGGTGAATGGATTTAGGAATAGGTGTAGGTTTGGTTTAGATGATTTGAGTATAGGATTAGGTTTGTTCATAGGTTGAGATTTTCAGGTTCGGGACCGGGTTTAGGGTCGAATTTTCGTGTTTGGGTCTAAGTTTAGGTTAGGTGACGGGATTTAGTAATAGGTGTAGGTTTAGTTTAGATGATTTGAGTTTTGGATTAGGTTTTGGCATAGGTTGAGATTTTTGGATTCGGGATAGGATTTTGGATTAGGTTTTCATGTTTGGGTCTAGGTTTAGGTTAGGTGAATGGATTTAGGAATAGGTGTAGGTTTAGTCTAGATGATTTGAGTTTAGGATTAGGTTTAGGCATAGGTTGAGATTTTCGGGTTCGGGATCGAATTTCGGGTTAGGTTTTCATGTTTGGGTCTAGGTTTAGGTCAGGTGAATGGATTTAGGAATAGGTGTAGGTTTAGTTAAGTTGATTTGAGTTTAGGATTAGGTTTTGGCATAGGTTGAGATTTTCGGGTTCGGGATCGGGTTTAGGGTCGCATTTTGGTGTTTGGGTCTAAGTTTAGGTTAGGTGAATGGATTTAGGAATAGGTGTAGGTTTAGTTTAGGTGATTTGAGTTTAGGATTAGGTTTAGGCATAGGTTAAGAATTTCGGGTTAGGTTTTTGTGTTTGGGTCTAAGTTTAGGTTAAGTGAATGGATTTAGGAATACGTGTAGGTTTACTTGAGGTGATTTGTGTTTAGGTATAGGTTTAGGAATAGATTGAGATTTTCGGGTTCGGGATTGGATTTCGTGTTAGGTTTTCATGTCTGGATCTAGGTTTAGGTTAGGTGAATGGATTTCGGAATAGGTGTGGGTTTAGTTTAGATGATTCGATTTTAGGATTAGGTTTAGGCATAGGTTGAGATTTTCGGGTTCGGGATTGGATTTCGGATTAGGTTTTCATGTTTGGGTCTAGGCTTAGGTTAGGTGAATGGATTTACGAATAGGTGTAGGTTTAGTCTAGATGACTTGAGTTCAGGATTAGGTTTAGGCATAGGTTGAGATTTTTGGGTTCGGGATCGAATTTGGGGCTAGGTTTTCATGTTTGGGTCTTGGTTTAGGTCAGGTGAATGGATTTAGGAATAGGTGTAGGTTTAGTTTAGTAGATTTGAGTTTAGGATTAGGTTTAGGCATAGGTTGAGATTTTCGGGTTCGGGATCGGGTTTAGGGTTGCATTTTCATGTTTGGGTGTAAGTTTAGATTTGGTGAATGGATTTAGGAATAAGTGCAGGTTTAGTTAAAGTGATTTGAGTTTAGGATTAGGTTTAGGCATAGGTTGAGATTTTCGAGTTCGGGATTGGATTTCGGGTTAGGTTTTCATGTTTGGGTCTAGGTTTAGGTTCGGTGAATGGATTTAGGAATAGGTGTAGGTTTAGTTTAGATGATTTGTGTTTAGGATTAGGTTTAGGCATAGGTTGAGATTTTCGGGTTCGGGATCGGGTTTAGGGTTGCATTTTCGTGTTTGGGTCTAAGTTTAGATTTGGTGAATGGATTTAGGAATAAGTGTAGGTATAGTTAAAGTGATTTGAGTTTAGGATTAGGTTTAGGCATAGGTTGAGATTTTCGGGTTCGGGATTGGATTTCGGGTTAGGTTTTCATGGTTGGGTCTAGGTTTAGGTTCGGTGAATGGATTTAGGAATGGGTGTAGGTTTAGTTTAGATGATTTGTGTTTAGGATTAGGTTTAGGCATAGGTTGAGATTTTCGGGCTCGGGACCGGGTTTAGGGTTGCATTTTCGTGTTTGGGTCTAAGTTTAGATTTGGTGAATGGATTTAGGAATATGTGTAGGTTTAGTTAAAGTGATTTGAGTTTAGGATTAGGTTTAGGCATAGGTTGAGATTTTCGGGTTCGGGATTGGATTTCGGGTTAGGTTTTCATGTTTGGGTCTAGGTTTAGGTTCGGTGAATGGCTTTAGGAATAGGTGTAGGTTTAGTTTAGATGATTTGTGTTTAGGATTAGGTTTTGGCATAGGTTGAGATTTTCGGGTTCGGGATCGGGTTTAGGATTGCATTTTCGTGTTTGGGTCTAAGTTTAGATTTGGTGAATGGATTTAGGAATAAGTGTAGGTTTAGTTAAAGTGATTTGAGTTTAGGATTAGGTTTAGGCATTGGTTGAGATTTTCGGGTTCGGGATTGGATTTCGGGTTAGGTTTTCATGTTTGGGTCTAGGTTTAGGTTCGGTGAATGGATTTAGGAATAGGTGTAGGTTTAGTTTAGATGATTTGTGTTTAGGATTAGGTTTTGGCATAGGTTGAGATTTTCGGATTCGGGATTGGATTTCGGATTAGGTTTTCATGTTTGGGTCTAGGTTTACGTTAGGTGAATGAATTAGAAATATGTGTAGGTTTAGTCTAGATGATTTGAGTTTAGGATTAGGTTTAGGCATAGGTTGAGATTTTCGGGTTCGGGATCGGGTTTCCGGTTAGGTTTTCGTGTTTGGGTCAAAGTTTAGGTTAGGTGAATGATTTTAGGAATTGGTGTAGGTTTAGTTTAACTGATTTGAGTTTAGGATTAAGTTTAGGCATAGGTTGAGATTTTCGGGTTCGGGATCGTATTTCAGGTTAGCTTTTCATGTTTGGGTCTAGGGTTAGGTTAGGTGAATGGATTTAGGAATAGGTGTAGGTTTAGTTTAGATGATTTGAGTTTAGGATTAGGTTTAGGCATAGGTTATGATTTTCGGGTTCGAGATCGTGTTTAGGGTCGAATTTCCGTGTTTGGGTCTTAGTTTTGGTGAGGTCAATGGATTTACGAATAGGTGTAGGTTTAGTTTAAGTGATTTGAGTATGGGATTAGGTTTCGGCATAGGTTAAGATTTTCGGGTTCGGGATTGGTTATCTGGTTAGGTTTTCTTGTTTGGGTCTAAGTTTAGGTTTGGTGAATGGATTTAGGAATAGGTGCAGGTTTAGTTTAACTGATTTGAGTTTAGGATTAGGTTTAGGCATGGGTTGGGATTTTCGGGTTAGGGATCGTGTTTAGGGTCGCATTTTCGTGTTTGGGTCCATGTTTAGGTTAGGTGAATGGATTTAGTAATAGGTGTAGGTTTAGTTTAGATGATTTGAGTTTAGGATTTGGTTTTGGCATAGGTTGAGATTTTCGGGTTCGGGATTGGATTTTGGATTAGGTTTTCCTGTTTGGGTCTAGGTTTAGGTTAGGTGAATGGATTTAGGAATAGGTGTAGGTTTAGTCTAGATGATTTGAGTTTAGGATTAGGTTTAGGCATAGGTTGAGATTTTCGGGTTCGGGATCGAATTTCGGGTTAGGTTTTCATGTTTGGGTCTAGGTTTAGGTCAGGTGAATGGATTTAGGAATAAGTGCAGGTTTTGTTAAAGTGATTTGAGTTTAGGATTAGGTTTAGGCATAGGTTGAGATTTTCGGGTTCCGGATCGGATTTCTGGTTAGGTTTTCTTGTTTGGGTCTAGGGTTAGGTTAGGTGAATGGATTTAGGAATAGGTCTAGGTTTAGTTTTGATGATTTGAGTTTAGGATTAGGTTTAGGCATAGGTTGAGATTTTCAGGTTCGGGATTCGATTTTGGATTAGGTTTTCATGATAGGGTTTAGGGTCGCATTTTCATGTTTGGGTCTAGGTTTGGGTTAGGTGAATGGATTTAGGAGTAGGTGTAGGTTTAGTTTAAGTGATTTGAGTTTAGGATTAGGTTTAGGCGTAGCTTGAGATTTTCGGGTTCGGTATTGGATTTCGGGTTAGGTTTTCATGTTTGGGTCTAGGGTTAGGTTAGGTGAATGGATTTAGGAATAGGTGTAGGTTTCGTTTTGATGATTTGAGTTTAGGATTTCGTTTAGACATAGATTGAGATTTTCGGGTTCGGGATCGGGTTTAGGGTCGCATTTTGGTGTTTGGGTCTAAGTTTAGGTTAGGTGAATGGATTTAGGAATAGGTGTAGGTTTAGTTTAGGTGATTTGAGTTTAGGATTAGGTTTAGGCATAGGTTAAGAATTTCGGGTTAGGTTTTTGTGTTTGGGTCTAAGTTTAGGTTAAGTGAATGGATTTAGGAATACGTGTAGGTTTACTTGAGGTGATTTGTGTTTAGGTATAGGTTTAGGAATAGATTGAGATTTTCGGGTTCGGGATTGGATTTCGTGTTAGGTTTTCATGTCTGGATCTAGGTTTAGGTTAGGTGAATGGATTTCGGAATAGGTGTGGGTTTAGTTTAGATGATTCGATTTTAGGATTAGGTTTAGGCATAGGTTGAGATTTTCGGGTTCGGGATTGGATTTCGGATTAGGTTTTCATGTTTGGGTCTAGGCTTAGGTTAGGTGAATGGATTTACGAATAGGTGTAGGTTTAGTCTAGATGACTAGAGTTCAGGATTAGGTTTAGGCATAGGTTGAGATTTTTGGGTTCGGGATCGAATTTGGGGCTAGGTTTTCATGTTTGGGTCTAGGTTTAGGTCAGGTGAATGGATTTAGGAATAGGTGTAGGTTTAGTTTAGTAGATTTGAGTTTAGGATTAGGTTTAGGCATAGGTTGAGATTTTCGGGTTCGGGATCGGGTTTAGGGTTGCATTTTCATGTTTGGGTATAAGTTTAGATTTGGTGAATGGATTTAGGAATAAGTGCAGGTTTAGTTAAAGTGATTTGAGTTTAGGATTAGGTTTAGGCATAGGTTGAGATTTTCGGGTTCGGGATTGGATTTCGGGTTAGGTTTTCATGTTTGGGTCTAGGTTTAGGTTCGGTGAATGGATTTAGGAATAGGTGTAGGTTTAGTTTAGATGATTTGTGTTTAGGATTAGGTTTAGGCATAGGTTGAGATTTTCGGGTTCGGGATCGGGTTTAGGATTGCATTTTCGTGTTTGGGTCTAAGTTTAGATTTGGTGAATGGATTTAGGAATAAGTGTAGGTTTAGTTAAAGTGATTTGAGTTTAGGATTAGGTTTAGGCATTGGTTGAGATTTTCGGGTTCGGGATTGGATTTCGGGTTAGGTTTTCATGTTTGGGTCTAGGTTTAGGTTCGGTGAATGGATTTAGGAATAGGTGTAGGTTTAGTTTAGATGATTTGTGTTTAGGATTAGGTTTTGGCATAGGTTGAGATTTTCGGATTCGGGATTGGATTTCGGATTAGGTTTTCATGTTTGGGTCTAGGTTTACGTTAGCTGAATGAATTAGAAATATGTGTAGGTTTAGTCTAAATGATTTGAGTTTAGGATTAGGTTTAGGCATAGGTTGAGATTTTCGGGTTCGGGATCGGGTTTCCGGTTAGGTTTTCGTGTTTGGGTCAAAGTTTAGGTTGGGTGAATGATTTTAGGAATTGGTGTAGGTTAGTTTAACTGATTTGAGTTTAGGATTAAGTTTAGGCATAGGTTGAGATTTTCGGGTTCGGGATCGTATTTCAGGTTAGCTTTTCATGTTTGGGTCCAGGGTTAGGTTAGGTGAATGGATTTAGGAATAGGTGTAGGTTTAGTTTAGATGATTTGTGTTTAGGATTAGGTTTAGGCATAGGTTGAGATTTTCGGGTTCGGGATCGGGTTTAGGGTTGCATTTTCGTGTTTGGGTCTAAGTTTAGATTTGGTGAATGGATTTAGGAATAAGTGTAGGTATAGTTAAAGTGATTTGAGTTTAGGATTAGGTTTAGGCGTAGGTTGAGATTTTCGGGTTCGGGATTGGATTTCGGGTTAGGTTTTCATGGTTGGGTCTAAGTTTAGGTTCGGTGAATGGATTTTGGAATAGGTGTAGGTTTAGTTTAGATGATTTGTGTTTAGGATTAGGTTTAGGCATAGGTTGAGATTTTCGGGTCCGGGATCGGGTTTAGGGATGCATTTTCGTGTTTGGGTCTAAGTTTAGATTTGGTGAACGGATTTAGGAATAAGTGTAGGTTTAGTTAAAGGGATTTGAGTTTAGGATTAGGTTTATGCATAGGTTGAGATTTTCGGGTTCAGGATTGGATTTCGGGTTAGGTTTTCATGTTTGGGTCTAGGTTTAGGTTCGGTGAATGGATTTAGGAATAGGTGGAGGTTTAGTTTAGATGATTTGTGTTTAGGATTAGGTTTAGGCATAGGTTGAGATTTTCGGGTTCGGGATCGAATTTCGGGTTAGGTTTTCATGTTTAGGTCTAGGGTTAGGTTAGGTGAATGGATTTAGGAATTTGTCTAGGTTTAGTTTAGATGATTTGAGTTTAGGAATATGTTTAGGCATAGGTTGAGATTCATGGGTTCGGGATCGTGTTTAGGGTCGCATTTTCGTGGTTGGGTCTAAGTTTAGGTTAGGTGAATGGATTTAGGAATAGGTGTACGTTTAGTTTAAGTGATTTGAGTTTATGATTAGGATTAGGCGTAGGATGAGATTTTCGGGTTTGTGATTGGATTTCGGGTTAGGTTTACATGTTTGTGTCTAGGTTTCGGTGTGGTGAATGGATTTAGGAATAGGTGTAGGTTTGGTTTAGATGATTTGAGTTTAGGATTAGGTTTGGTCATTGGTTGAGATTTTCAGGTTCGGGACCGAATTTAGGGTCGAATTTTCGTGTTTGGGTCTAAGTTTAGGTTAGGTGAAGGGATTTAGTAATAGGTGTAGGTTTAGTTTAGATGATTTGAGTTTTGGATTAGGTTTTGGCATAGGTTGAGATTTTTGGATTCGGGATTGGATTTTGGATTAGGTTTTCATGTTTGGGCCTAGGTTTAGGTTAGGTGAATGGATTTAGGAATAGGTGTAGGTTTAGTCTAGATGATTTGAGTTTAGGATTAGGTTTAGGCATAGGTTGAGATTTTCGGGTTCGGGATCGAATTTCGGGTTAGGTTTTCATGTTTGGGTCTAGGTTTAGGTTCGGTGAATGGATTTAGGAATAGGTGTAGGTTTAGTTTAGATGATTTGTGTTTAGGATTAGGTTTAGGCATAGGTTGAGATTTTCGGGTTCGGGATCGGGTTTAGGGTTGCATTTTCGTGTTTGGGTCTAAGTTTAGACTTGGTGAATGGATTTAGGAATAAGTGCAGGTTTAGTTAAAGTGATTTGAGTTTAGGATTAGGTTTAGGCATAGGTTGAGATTTTCGGGTTCGGGATTGGATTTCGGGTTAGGTTTTCATGTTTGGGTCTAGGTTTAGGTTCGGTGAATGGATTTAGGAATAGGTGTAGGTTTAGTTTAGATGATTTGTGTTTAGGATTAGGTTTAGGCATAGGTTGAGATTTTCGGGTTCGGGATCGGGTTTAGGGTTGCATTTTCGTGTTTGGGTCTAAGTTTAGATTTGGTGAATGGATTTAGGAATAAGTGTAGGTTTAGTTAAGGTGATTTGAGTTTAGGATTAGGTTTAGGCATTGGTTGAGATTTTCGTGTTCGGGACTGGATTTCGGGTTAGGTTTTCATGTTTGGGTCTAGGTTTAGGTTCGGTGAATGGCTTTAGGAATAGGTGGAGGTTTAGTTTAGATGATTTGTGTTTAGGATTAGGTTTAGGCATAGGTTGAGATTTTCGGGTTCGGCATCGGGTTTAGGGTTGCATTTTCGTGTTTGGGTCTAAGTTTAGATTTGGTGAATGGATTTAGGAATAAGTGTAGGTTTAGTTAAAGTGATTTGAGTTTAGGATTAGGTTTAGGCATAGGTTGAGATTTTCGGGTTCGGGATTGGATTTCGGGTTAGGTTTTCATGTTTGGGACTAGGTTTAGGTTCGGTGAATGGATTTAGGAATAGGTATAGGTTTAATTTAGATGATTTGTGTTTAGGATTAGGTTTAGGCATAGGTTGAGATTTTCGGGTTCGGGATCGAATTTCGTGTTAGGTTTTCATGTTTAGGTCTAGGGTTAGGTTACGTGAATGGATTTAGGAATTGGTCTACGTTTAGTTTAGATGATTTGAGTTTAGGATTAGGTTTAGGCATAGGTTGAGATTTATGGGTTCGGGATCGTGTTTAGGGTCGTATTTTCGTGTTTGGGTCTAAGTTTAGGTTAGGTGAACGGATTTAGGAATAGGTGTACGTTTAGTTTAAGTGATTTGAGTTTATGATTAGGATTAGGCGTAGGATGAGATTTTCGGGTTTGGGATTGGATTTCGGGTTAGGTTTACATGTTTGTGTCTAGGTTTCGGTGTGGTGAATGGATTTAGGAATAAGTGTAGGTTTGGTTTAGATGATGTGAGTTTAGAATTAGGTTTGGTCATAGGTTGAGATTTTCAGGTTCGGGACCGGGTTTATGGTCGAATTTTCGTGTTTGGGTCTAAGTTTAGGTTAGGTGAAAGGATTTAGTAATAGGTGTAGGTTTAGCATAGATGATTGAGTTTAGGATTAGGTTTTGGCATAGGTTGAGATTTTCGGATTCGGGATTGGATTTCGGATTAGGTTTTCATGTTTGGGTCTAGGTTTACGTTAGGTGAATGGATTAGGAATATGTGTAGGTTTAGTCTAGATGATTTGAGTTTAGGATTAGGTTTAGGCATAGGTTGAGATTTTCGGGTTCGAGATCAGGTTTCCGGTTAGGTTTTCGTGTTTGGGTCAAAGTTTAGGTTAGGTGAATGGATTTAGGAATTGGTGTAGGTTTAGTTTAACTGATTCGAGTTTAGGATTAGGTTCAGGCATAGGTTACGATTTTCGGGTTCGAGATCGTGTTTAGGGTCGCATTTCCGTGTTTGGGTCTTAGTTTTGGTTAGGTCAATGGATTTACGAATAGGTATAGGTTTAGTTTAAGTGATTTGAGTTTGGGATTAGGTTTAGGCATAGGTTAAGATTTTCGGGTTCGGGATTGGTTATCTGGTTAGGTTTTCTTGTTTGGGTCTAAGTTTAGGTTTGGTGAATGGATTTAGGAATAGGTGCAGGTTTAGTTTAACTGATTTGAGTTTAGGATTAGGTTTAGGCATGGGTTGAGATTTTCGGGTTAGGGATCGTGTTTAGGGTCGCATTTTCGTGTTTGGATCCACGTTTAGGTTAAGTGAATGGATTTAGTAATAGGTGTAGGTTTAGTTTAGATGATTCGAGTTTAGGATTTGGTTTTGGCATAGGTTGAGATTTTCGGGTTCGGGATTGGATTTTGGATTAGGTTTTCATGTTTGGGTCTAGGTTTAGGTTAGGTGAATGGATTTAGGAATAGGTGTAGGTTTAGTTTAGATGATTTGAGTTTAGGATTAGGTTTAGGCATTGGTTGAGATTTTCGGGTTCGGGATCGGATTTCTGGTTAGGTTTTCTTGTTTGGGTCTAGGGTTAGGTTAGGTGAATGGATTTAGGAATAGGTCTAGGTTTAGTTTTGATGATTTGAGTTTAGGATTAGGTTTAGGCATAGGTTGAGATTTTCAGGTTCGGGATTCGATTTCGGATTAGGTTTTCATGATCGGGTTTAGGGTCGCATTTTGATGTTTGGGTCTAGGTTTAGGTTAGGTGAATGGATTTAGGAGTAGGTGTAGGTTTAGTTTAAGTGATTTGAGTTTAGGATTAGGTTTAGGCGTAGGTTGAGATTTTCGGGTTCGGTATTGGATTTCGGGTTAGGTTTTCATGTTTGGGTCTAGGGTTAGGTTAGGTGAATGGATTTTGGAATAGGTGTAGGTTTCGTTTTGATGATTTGAGTTTAGGATTTCGTTTAGACATAGATTGAGATTTTCGGGTTCGGGATCGGGTTTAGGGTCGCATTTTGATGTTTGGGTCTAAGTTTAGGTTAGGTGAATGGATTTAGGAATAGGTGTAGGTTTAGTTTAGGTGATTTGAGTTTAGGATTAGGTTTAGGCATAGGTTAAGAATTTCGGGTTAGGTTTTTGTGTTTGGGTCTAAGTTTAGGTTAAGAGAATGGATTTAGGAATACGTGTAGGTTTACTTTAGGTGATTTGTGTTTAGGAATAGGTTTAGGAATAGAATGAGATTTTCGGGTTCGGGATTGGATTTCGTGTTAGGTTTTCATGTCTGGATCTAGGTTTAGGTTAGGTGAATGGATTTCGGAATAGGTGTGGGTTTAGTTTAGATGATTCGATTTTAGGATTAGGTTTAGGCATAGGTTGAGATTTTCGGGTTCGGGATTGGATTTCGTGTTAGGTTTTCATGTTTTGTCTAGGTTTAGGAGTGGTGAATGGATTTAGGAATAGGTGTAGGTTTGGTTTAGATGATTTGAGTTTAGGATTAGGTTTGGGCATAGGTCGAGATTTTCAGGTTCGGGACCGGGTTTAGGGTCGAATTTTCGTATTTGGGTCTAAGTTTAGGTTATGTAAAGGGATTTAGTAATAGGTGTAGGTTTAGTTTAGATGATTTCTGTTTAGGATTAGGTTTTGGCATAGGTTGAGATTTTCGGATTCGGGATTGGATTTCGGATTAGGTTTTCATGTTTGGGTCTAGGTTTAGGTTAGGTGAATGGATTTACGAATAGGTGTAGGTTTAGTCTAGATGACTTGAGTTTAGGATTAGGTTTAGGCATAGGTTGAGATTTTCGGGTTCGGGATCGGGTTTAGGGTTGCATTTTCATGTATGGGTCTAAGTTTAGATTTGGTGAATGGATTTAGGAATAAGTGCAGGTTTAGCTAAAGTGATTTGAGTTTTGGATTCGGTTTAGGCATAGGTTGAGATTTTCGGGTTCGGGATTGGATTTCGGGTTAGGTTTTCATGTTCGGGTCTAGGTTTAGGTTCGGTGAATGGATTTAGGAATAGGTGTAGGTTTAGTTTAGATGATTTGTGTTTAGGATTAGGTTTATGCATAGGTTGAGATTTTCGGGTTCGGGATCGGGTTTAGGGTTGCATTTTCGTGTTTGGGTCTAAGTTCAGATTTGGTGAATGGATTTAGGAATAAGTGTAGGTTTAATTAAAGTGATTAGGTTTTGATGTTTCGGTCTAGGTTTTGTTTAGGTGAATGGATTTAGGAATATGTGTAGGTTTAGTCTAGATGATTTGAGTTTAGGATTAGGTTTGGGCAAAGGTTGAGATTTTCGGGTTCGGGATCGGGTTTCCGGTTAGGTTTTCGTGTTGGGTCAAAGTTTAGGTTAGGTGAATGGATTTAGGAATAGGTGTAGGTTTAGTTTAGGTGATTTGAGTTTAGGATTAGGTTTAGACATAGGTTGAGATTTTCGTGTTCGGGTCGGGTTTCGAGTAAGGTTTTCGTGTTTGGGTCTAAGTTTAGGTTAGGTGAATGGATTTAGGAATAGGTGTAGGTTTAGTTTAACTGATTTGTGTTTAGGATTAGGTTTAGGAATAGGTTGAGATTTTCGGGTTCGGGATCGTATTTCCGGTTAGCTTTTCATGTTTGGGTCTAGGGTTAGGTTAGGTGAATGGATTTAGGAATAGGTGTAGGTTTAGTTTACATGATTTGAGTTTAGGATTAGGTTTAGGCATACGTTGAGATTTTCGGGTTCGGGTCGGGTTTCGAGTAAGGTTTTCGTGTTTGGGTCTAAGTTTAGGTTAGGTGAATGGATTTAGGAATAGGTGTAGGTTTAGTTTAACTGATTTGAGTTTAGGATTAGGTCTAGGCATAGGTTGAGATTTTCGGGTTCGGGATCGTATTTCAGGTTAGCTTTTCATGTTTGGGTCTAGGGTTAGGTTAGGTGAATGGATTTTGGAATAGGTGTTGGTTTAGTTTAGATGATTTGAGTTTAGGATTAGGTTTAGGCATAGGTTGCGATTTTCGGGTTCGACATCGTGTTTAGGGTCGCATTTTCGTGTTTGGGTGTTAGTTTTGGTTAGGTGAATGGATCTAGGAATACGTGTAGGTTTATTTAAATGATTTGAGTTTAGGATTAGGTTTAGGCATAGGTTAAGATTTTCGTGTTCGGGATTGGGTTTCGGGTTAGGTTTTCTTGTTTGGGTCTAGGTTTAGGTTAGGTGAATGGATTTAGGAATAGGTGTAGGTTTAGTTTAGATGATTTGCGTTTAGGATTAGGTTTAGGCATAGGTGCGTGGATTTAGGAAAAAGTGTAGGTTTAGTTTAGGTGATTTGAGTTTAGGATTAGGTTTAGGCATAGGTTGACATTTTCGGGTTCGGGATCGTATTTCGGGTTAGCTTTTCATATTTGGGTCTAGGGTTAGGTTAGGTGAATGGATTTAAGAATAGGTGTAGGTTTAGTTTACATGATTTGAGTTTAGGATTAGGTTTAGGCATACGTTGAGATTTTCGGGTTCGGGTCGGGTTTCGAGTAAGGGTTTCGTGTTTGGGTCTAAGTTTAGGTTAGGTGAATGGATTTAGGAATAAGTGTAGGTTTAGTTTAACTGATTTGAGTTTAGGATTAGGTCTAGGCATAGGTTGAGATTTTCGGGTTCGGGATCGTATTTCAGGTTAGCTTTTCATGTTTGGGTCTAGGGTTAGGTTAGGTGAATGGATTTTGGAATAGGTGTTGGTTTAGTTTAGATGATTTGAGTTTAGGATTAGGTTTAGGCATAGGTTGCGATTTTCGGGTTCGACATCGTGTTTAGGGTCGCATTTTCGTGTTTGGGTGTTAGTTTTGGTTAGGTGAATGGATTTAGGAATACGTGTAGGTTTATTTAAATGATTTGAGTTTAGGATTAGGTTTAGGCATAGGTTAAGATTTTCGTGTTCGAGATTGGGTATCTGGTTAGGTTTTCTTGTTTGGGTCTAAGATTAGGTTTGGTGAATGGATTTAGGAATAGGTATAGGTTTAGATTAACTAATTTGAGTTCAGGATTAGGTTTAGGCATGGGTTGAGATTTTCGGGTTCGGGATCGTGTTTAGGGTCGCATTTTCGTGTTTGGGTCTATGTTTAGGTTAGGTGAATGGATTTAGTAATAGGTGTACGTTTAGTTTAGATGATTTGAGTTTAGGATTTGGTTTTGGCATAGGTTGAGATTTACGGGTTCGGGATTAGATTTTGGATTAGGTTTTCATGTTTCGGTCTAGGTTTAGGTTCGGTGAATGGATTTAGGAATAGGTGTAGGTTTAGTCTAAATGATTTGAGTTTAGGATTAGGTTTAGGCATAAGTTGAGTTTTTGGGGTTCGGGATCGAATTTCGGGTTAGCTTTTCATGTTTGCGTCTAGGTTTAGGTCAGGTGAATGGATTTAGGAATAGGTGTAGGTTTAGTTTAGATGATTTGAGTTTAGGATTAGGTTTAGGCATTGGTTGAGATTTTCGGGTTCAGGATCGAATTTCTGGTTAGGTTTTGTTGTTTGGGTCTAGGGTTAGGTTAGGTGAATCGATTTAGGAATAGGTCTAGGTTTAGTTTTGATGATTTGAGTTTAGGATTAGGTTTACGCATAGGTTGAGATTTTCAGGTTCGGGATTCGATTTCGGATTAGGTCTTCATGATCGGGTTTAGGGACGCATTTTCATGTTTGGGTCTAAGTTTAGGTTAGGTGAATGGATTTAGGAATAGGTGTAGGTTTAGTTTAAGTGATTTGAGTTTAGGATTAGGTTTAGGCGTAGGTTGAGATTTTCGGGTTCGAGATTCGATTTCGGGTAATGTTTTCATGTTTGGGTCTAGGGTTAGGTTAGGTGAATGGATTTAGGAATAGGTGTAGGTTACGTTTAGATGATTTGAGTTTAGGATTTCGTTTAGGCATAGATTGAGATTTTCGGGTTCGGGATCGGGTTTAGGGTCGCATTTTGGTGGTTGCGTCTAAGTTTAGGTTAGGTGAATGGATTTAGGAATAGGTGTAGGTTTAGTTTAGGTGATTTGAGTTTAGGATTAGGTTTAGGCATAGGTTAAGAATTTCGGGTTAGGGTTTTCTGTTTGGGTCTAAGTTTAGGTTAAGTGAATGGATTTAGGAATAGGTGTAGGTTTAGTTTAGGTAATTTGAGTTTAGGAGTAAGTTTAGGAATAGATTGAGATTTTCGGGTTCGGGATTGGATTTCGTATTAGGTTTTCATGTCTGGATCTAGGTTTAGGTTAGGTGAATGGATTTCGGAATAGGTGCGGGTTTAGTTTAGATGATTTGATTTTAGGATTAGGTTTAGGCATAGGTTGAGATTTTCGGGTTCGGGATTGGATTTCGGGTTAGGTTTTCATGTTTTGTCTAGGTTTAGGTGTGGTGAATGGATTTAGGAATAGGTGTAGGTTTGGTTTAGATGATTTGAGTTCAGGATTAGGTTTGGGCATAGGTTGAGATTTTCTGGTTCGGGAACGAGTTTAGGGTCGAATTTTCGTATTTGGGTCTAAGTTTAGGTTAGGTAAAGGGATTTAGTAATAGGTGTAGGTTTAGTTTAAATGATTTCTATTTAGGATTAGGTTTTGGCATAGGTTGAGATTTTCGGGTTCGGGATCGGGTTTAGGGATGCATTTTCGTGTTTGGGTCTAAGTTTAGGTTAGGTGAATGGATTTAGGAATAGGTGTAGGTTTAGTCTAGATGATTTGAGTTTAGGATTAGGTTTAGGCATAGGTTGAGATTTTCGGGTTCGGGATTGGATTTCGGGTTAGGTTTTCATGTTTGGGTCTAGGTTTAGGTCAGGTGAATGGATTTAGGAATAGGTGTAGGTTTAGTTTAGTTGATTTGAGTTTAGGATTAGGTTTAGGCATAGGTTGAGATTTTCGGGTTCGGGATCGGATTTCGGGTTAGGTTTTCATGTTTGGGTCTAGGGTTAGGTTAGGTGAATGGATTTAGGAATAAGTGCAGGTTTTGTTAAAGTGATTTGAGTTTAGGATTAGGTTTAGGCATAGGTTGAGATTTTCGGGTTCGGGATTGGATTTCGGGTTAGGTTTTCATGTTTGGGTCTAGGTTTAGGTCAGGTGAATGGATTTAGGAATAGGTGTAGGTTTAGTTTAGATGATTTGTGTTTAGGATTAGGTTTAGGCATAGGTTGAGATTTTCGGGTTCGGGATCGGGTTTAGGGTTGCATTTTCGTGTTTGGGTCTAAGTTTAGATTTCGTGATTGGATTTAGGAATATGTTGAAATTGCGGTTTTACTGCTTGTATAGATACTCGGAGATATGTCTAAGGACCTAGAGGGGGTGATACGGACCTTTTTCAAATTCTTTTCGCCTACTTATGCAATTCAATAAAATAAGCTTTGTAAGCAAGAACACCTCGGCTTCCAAGCCTTGGTGGGTCCAATCAAAAGACTCGCAAGAGGATAAGCAATAAACAAACCTAGTCTAAGCATGCATAGGAAGTAAATGATACAACTAATCAAGCTCCTAACCTATGCATCTTGTGTAGACTTATGAGAGTGGATCAATGAGCTCAAGTCTACACAATTAGTGAAGGTACATCTTGTGTGGGGATGCCTATAAAGTGCCTAGCATGCATTCCTATCAATCATTCATAATTAAGCAATTAAACAAACAATGCAAAGATAGAATGTGCTCAAGAACAATCACAAACACAAGGATGTATAGTGGTTCGACTACTTGTCTACTCCACTCCCGGTTCAAGTACTCAACCCCTTTGAGCACACCGGCATTCACTATCGGAGGTTTTAAATGAGGTTCACCTCTCAACCTTTACACGGAGGTTTTATCGGTTCACCTCTCAACCGTATCCGGAGTTTTAAACAAAGGCTAACTCTCAACCTTATCGCACGTTTACTCCCGTGTCGGAGGCTCCCCCTTGGAGACTTAGTTTAGGCCCGGCTGACGGGCCAAGGAACGGCTAACGTCCCTAAGGCGAGTTGACAAACAAACTCTAAAATGGACTCTCAAATAAGACAACCTACTTGTCGGATGAGCCCCTTGTTTAGCGCCGGATTGGGTTGCTTGATCTCCGCTCTCCCGTGCTTCAATCAGCTTCCCTTTGCTCCCTCGATCGTGCCGCCGTTGCGTCGCCAATGCCTCAGCCACATTCGATCAAACACCTTGCATGCGATGCCTTGAAATGCCCAAGGTGCTAGGAGAATGGGTTTGAGAACTCTACAACTTGGTGGGAATGGGTTTCCTAGAGTCTCTTACCTACAACGATCTCATCTTCGAGTTTAGGACAAGGATTTGCCAATCAAGAAGCTTCCTAACTCTAGAGATCAAGAGGGGATGAAGGTCATCTTCTTCATGAGCTTGGAATGCTCTTAATCTTGTGTTAAAGCACAAGGAAGATGCCTTGCATAGGTCAAGGAATAAGCCTCAAAAGAACTCCTTCAATGGTGGCTTTCCTTCCTCAAAAATCCCTCCTCAAATGACCAAAAATGGAGCCCCATATATAGGCAAATAAAGCCCCAACGGTAAAAAAACGGCTCTATGCCGACCTGTCCCGACCGGTCATGACCGGTCGGAGCTCCCTACTGGAGAACAACATGAGTATAGGCCACATACACTGGCCGACCGGTCATGACCGGTCGGCTACCCTCACTGGACAGGCCATATCACTCTGGCCGACCGGTCATGACCGGTCGGCCCCCCATGCTGGATGTTGAACATTACAAGAGCCAAAAAAACTGGCTGACCGGTCGTGACCGGTCGGCCCTCCTAGCTGTATACCTTCATTTGTGAAGGCCGACCGGTCATGACCGGTCGGCTGGCCTTGTAAAAACAGCAGGGATGCTGGCCGACCGGTCTTGACCGGTCGGACCAGCCTGGGTCCCCTCTCAAACAAGCTGAATTCCATTTGTTTCAGCTCGGAGATTAAGGCCAAGGTTAGGGTGATCAAAAAGGACACCTAGGGCCTATCAATGATGCCTAAAGGGTTCTAAATATGGTCAAGGTCATCAAGGATACAAAGGGGATAGGTTTTGGTGGAGGTTAAGGCATCAAGGCATCTCATTTACTTGAAACTTCATTCTTTATGCGGCTGGACGTCATGAGACTTCGGTCTTCGTCTTCTTTGGGCTCAACCGACTCTAGATATACTGACGTAAGTGATTGACAAACAAGGTGCACTAGTATGCCACGAAAAAGTGCACTAACATATGTGTAGGTTTAGTTAAAGTGATTTGAGTTTAGGATTAGGTTTAGGCGTAGGATGAGATTTTCGGGTTCGGGATTGGATTTCGGGTTAGGTTTACAGGTTTGTGTCTAGGTGTCGGTGTGGTGAATGGATTTAGGAATAGGTGTAGGTTTGGTTTAGATGATTTGAGTTTAGGATTAGGTTTGGTCATAGGTTGAGATTTTCAGGTTCGGGACCGGGTTTAGGGTCGAATTTTCGTGTTTGGGTCTAAGTTAAGGATAGGTGAAGGGATTTAGTAATAGGTGTAGGTTTAGTTTAGATGATTTGAGTTTAGGATTAGGTTTTGGCATAGGTTGAGATTTTTGAATTCGGGATTGGATTTCGGATTAGGTTTTCATGTTTGGGTCTAGGTTTAGGTTAGGTGAATGGATTTAGGAATATGTGTAGGTTTAGTGCAGATGATTTGAGTTTAGGATTAGGTTTAGGCATAGGTTGAGATTTTCGGGTTCGGGATCGGGTTTACGGTTAGGTTTTCATGTTTGGGTCGAGGGTTAGGTTAGGTGAATGGATTTAGGAATAGGTGTAGGTTTCGTTTTGATGATTTGATTTCGAAATTCGTTTTGGCATAGATTGAGATTTTCGGGTTCGGGATCGGGTTTAGGGTCGTATTTTGGTCTTTAGGACTAAGTTTAGGTTAGGTGAATGGATTTAGGAATAGGTGTAGGTTTAGTTTAGGTGATTTGAGTTTAGGATTAGGTTTAGGCATAGGTTAAGAATTTCGGGTTAGGTTTTTGTGTTTGGGTCTAAGTTTAGGTTAATTGAATGGATTTAGAAATAGGTGTAGGTTTACTTTAGGTGATTTGTGTTTAGGAATAGGTTTAGGAATAGATTGAGATTTTCAGGTTCGGGATTGGATTTCGTGTTAGGTTTTCATGTCTGGATCTAGGTTTAGATTAGGTGAATGGATTTCGGAATAGGTGTGGGTTTAGCTTAGATGATTTGATTTTAGGATTAGGTTTAGGCATAGGTTGAGATTTTCGGGTTCGGGATTGGATTTCGGGTTAGGTTTTCATGTTTTGTCTAGGTTTAGGTGTGGTGAATTGATTTAGGAACAGGTGTAGGTTTGGTTTAGATGATTTGAGTTAAGGATTAGGTTTGGGCATAGGTTAAGATTTTCAGGTTCGGGACCGGGTTTAGGGTCGAATTTTCGTATTTGGGTCTAAGTTTAGGTTAGGTAAAGGGATTTAGTAATAGGTGTAGGTTTAGTTTAGATGATTTCTGTTTAGGATTAGGTTTTGGCATAGGTTGAGATTTTCGGATTCGGGATTGGATTTCGTATTAGGTTTTCATGTTTGGGTCTAGGTTTAGTTTATGTGAATGGATTTCGGAATAGGTGTAGGTTTAGTCTAGATAACTTGAGTTTAGGATTAGGTTTAGGCATAGGTTGAGATTTTTGGGTTCGGGATCGAATTTCGGGTTAGGTTTTCATGTTTGGGTATAGGTTTAGGTCAGGTGAATGGATTTAAGAATAGGTGTAGGTTTGGTTTAGCAGATTTGAGTTTAGGATTAGGTTTAGGCATAGGTTGAGATTTTCGGGTTCGGGATCGGGTTTAGGGTTGCATTTTCGTTTTTGGGTCTAAGTTTAGATTTGGTGAATGGATTTAGGAATAAGTGCAGGTTTAGTTAAAGTGATTTGAGTTTAGGATTAGGTTTAGGCATAGGTTGAGATTTTCGGGTTCGGGATTGGATTTCGGGTTAGGTTTTCATGTTTGGGTCTAGGTTTAGGTTCGGTGAATGTATTTAGGAATAGGTGTAGGTTTAGTTTAGATGATTTGTGTTTAGGATTAGGTTTAGGCATAGGTTGAGATTTTCGGGTTCGGGATTGGGTTTAGGGTTGCATTTTCGTGTTTGGGTCTAAGTTCAGATTTAGTGAATGGATTTAGGAATATGTGTAGGTTTAGTTAAAGTGATTTGAGTTTAGGATTAGGTTTAGGCATAGGTTGAGATTTTCGTGTTCGGGATTGGATTTCGGGTTAGGTTTTCATGTTTGGGTCTAGGTTTAGGTTCGGTGAATGGATTTAGGAATAGGTGTAGGTTTAGTTTGATGATTTGTGTTTCGGATTAGGTTTAGGCATAGGTTGAGATTTTCGGGTTCGGGATCGAATTTCGGGTTAGGTTTTCATGTTTGGGTCTAGGGTTAGGTTAGGTGAGTGGATTTAGGAATTGGTCTAGGTTTAGTTTAGATGATTTGAGTTTAGGATTAGGTTTTGGCATAGGTTGAGATTTATGGGTTCGGGATCGTGTTTAGGGTCGCATTTTCGTGTTTGGGTCTAAGTTTAGGTTAGGTCAATGGATTTAGGAATGGGTGTACGTTTAGTTTAAGTGATTTGAGTTTATGATTAGGTTTAGGCGTAGGATGAGATTTTCGGGTTCGGGATTGGGTTTTGGGTTGCATTTTCGTGCTTGGGTCTAAGTTTAGATTAGGTGGATGGATTTAGGAATAAGTGTAGGTTTAGTAAAAGTGATTTGAGTTTAGGATTAGGTTTTGGCATAGGATGAGACTTTCGGGTTCGGGATTGGATTTCGGGTTAGGTTTACATGTTTGTGTCTAGGTGTCGGTGTGGTGAATGGATTTAGGAATAGGTGTAGGTTTGGTTTAGATGATTTGAGTTTAGGATTAGGTTTGGTCATAGGTTGAGATTTTCAGGTTCGGGACCGGGTTTAGGGTCGAATTTTCGTGTTTGGGTCTAAGTTAAGGATAGGTGAAGGGATTTAGTAATAGGTGTAGGTTTAGTTTAGATGATTTGAGTTTAGGATTAGGTTTTGGCATAGGTTGAGATTTTCGAATTCGGGATTGGATTTCGGATTAGGTTTTCATGTTTGGGTCTAGGTTTAGGTTAGGTGAATGGATTTAGGAATATGTGTAGGTTTAGTGCAGATGATTTGAGTTTAGGATTAGGTTTAGGCATAGGTTGAGATTTTCGGGTTCGGGATCGGGTTTACGGTTAGGTTTTCATGTTTGGGTCGAGGGTTAGGTTAGGTGAATGGATTTAGGAATAGGTGTAGGTTTCGTTTTGATGATTTGATTTCGAAATTCGTTTTGGCATAGATTGAGATTTTCGGGTTCGAGATCGGGTTTAGGGTCGTATTTTGGTCTTTGGGACTAAGTTTAGGTTAGGTGAATGGATTTAGGAATAGGTGTAGGTTTAGTTTAGGTGATTTGAGTTTAGGATTAGGTTTAGGCATAGGTTAAGAATTTCGGGTTAGGTTTTTGTGTTTGGGTCTAAGTTTAGGTTAAGTGAATGGATTTAGAAATAGGTGTAGGTTTACTTTAGGTGATTTGTGTTTAGGAATAGGTTTAGGAATAGATTGAGATTTTCAGGTTCGGGATTGGATTTCGTGTTAGGTTTTCATGTCTGGATCTAGGTTTAGATTAGGTGAATGGATTTCGGAATAGGTGTGGGTTTAGTTTAGATGATTTGATTTTAGGATTAGGTTTAGGCATAGGTTGAGATTTTCGGGTTCGGGATTGGATTTCGGGTTAGGTTTTCATGTTTTGTCTAGGTTTAGGTGTGGTGAATGGATTTAGGAATAGGTGTAGGTTTGGTTTAGATGATTTGAGTTAAGGATTAGGTTTGGGCATAGGTTAAGATTTTCAGGTTCGGGACCGGGTTTAGGGTCGAATTTTCGTATTTGGGTCTAAGTTTAGGTTAGGTAAAGGGATTTAGTAATAGGTGTAGGTTTAGTTTAGATGATTTCTGTTTAGGATTAGGTTTTGGCATAGGTTGAGATTTTCGGATTCGGGATTGGATTTCGTATTAGGTTTTCATGTTTGGGTCTAGGTTTAGTTTATGTGAATGGATTTAGGAATAGGTGTAGGTTTAGTCTAGATAACTTGAGTTTAGGATTAGGTTTAGGCATAGGTTGAGATTTTTGGGTTCGGGATCGAATTTCGGGTTAGGTTTTCATGTTTCGGTATAGGTTTAGGTCAGGTGAATGGATTTAAGAATAGGTGTAGGTTTGGTTTAGCAGATTTGAGTTTAGGATTAGGTTTAGGCATAGGTTGAGATTTTCGGGTTCGGGATCGGGTTTAGGGTTGCATTTTCGTTTTTGGGTCTAAGTTTAGATTTGGTGAATGGATTTAGGAATAAGTGCAGGTTTAGTTAAAGTGATTTCAGTTTAGGATTAGGTTTAGGCATAGGTTGAGATTTTCGGGATCGGGATTGGATTTCGGGTTAGGTTTTCATGTTTGGGTCTAGGTTTAGGTTCGGTGAATGTATTTAGGAATAGGTGTAGGTTTAGTTTAGATGATTTGTGTTTAGGATTAGGTTTAGGCATAGGTTGAGATTTTCGAGTTCGGGATTGGGTTTAGGGTTGCATTTTCGTGTTTGGGTCTAAGTTCAGATTTAGTGAATGGATTTAGGAATAAGTGTAGGTTTAGTTAAAGTGATTTGAGTTTAGGATTAGGTTTAGGCATAGGTTGAGATTTTCGGGTTCGGGATTGGATTTCGGGTTAGGTTTTCATGTTTTGTCTAGGTTTAGGTGTGGTGAATGGATTTAGGAATAGGTGTAGGTTTGGTTTAGATGATTTGAGTTAAGGATTAGGTTTGGGCATAGGTTAAGATTTTCAGGTTCGGGACCGGGTTTAGGGTCGAATTTTCGTATTTGGGTCTAAGTTTAGGTTAGGTAAAGGGATTTAGTAATAGGTGTAGGTTTAGTTTAGATGAATTCTGTTTAGGATTAGGTTTTGGCATAGGTTGAGATTTTCGGATTCGGGATTGGATTTCGGATTAGGTTTTCATGTTTGGGTCTAGGTTTTGGTTAGGTGAATGGATTTAGGAATATGTGTAGGTTTAGTCTAAATGATTTGAGTTTAGGATTAGGTTTAGGCATAGGTTAAGATTTTCGGGTTCGGGATCGCGTTTCCGGTTAAGTTTTCGTGTTTGGGTCAAAGTTTAGGTTAGGTGAATGGATTTAGGAATAGGTGTACGTTTAGTTTAACTTATTTGAGTTTAGGATTAGGTTTAGGCATAGGTTGAGATTTTCGGGTTCGGGATCGTATTTCAGGTTAGCTTTTCATGTTTGGGTCTAGGGTTATGTTAGGTGAATGGATTTAGGAATAGGTGTAGGTTTAGTTTAGGTGATTTGAGTTTAGGATTAGGTTTAGGCGTAGGTTGAGATTTTCGAGTTCGGGATCGCGTTTTGGGTTACGGTTTCGTGTTTGGGTCTCAGTTTAGGTTAGGTGCATGGATTTAGGAAAAAGTGTAGGTTTAGTTTAGGTGATTTGAGTTTAGGATTAGGTTTAGGCATAAGTTGACATTTTCGGATTCGAGATCGTATTTCAGGTTAGCTTTTCATGTTTGGGTCTAGGGTTAGGTTAGGTGAATGGATTTAGGAATAGGTGTAGGTTTAGTTTACATGATTTGAGTTTAGGATTAGGTTTAGGCATAGGTTGAGATTTTCGGGTTGGGGTCGGGTTTCGAGTAAGGTTTTCGTGTTTGGGTCTAAGTTTAGGTTAGGTGAATGGATTTAGGAATAGGTGTAGGTTTAGTTTAACTGATTTGAGTTTAGGATTAGGTCTAGGCATAGGTTGAGATTTTCGGGTTCGGGATCGTATTTCGGGTTAGGTTTTCATGTTTGGGTCTAGGTTTAAGTCAGGTGAATGGATTTAGGAATAGGTGTAGGTTTAGTTTAGATGATTTGAGTTTAGGATTTGGTTTAGGCATTGGTTGAGATTTTCGGGTTCGGGATTGGATTTTGGGTTAGGTTTTCATGTTTGGGTCTAGGTTTAGGTCAGATGAATGGATTTAGGAATAGGTGTAGGTTTAGTTTAAGTGATTTGAGTTTAGGATTAGGTTTAGGCATAGGTTGAGATTTTCGGGTTCTGGATCGGGTTTAGGGTCGCATTTTGGTGTTTGGTTCTAAGTTTAGGTTAGGTGAATGGATTTAGGAATAGGTGTAGGTTTAGTTTAAGTGATTTGAGTTTAGGATTTGGTTTAGGCATTGGTTGAGAATTTCGGGTTCGGGATCACATTTCGGGTTAGGTTTTTGTGTTTAGGTCTAAGTTTGCGTTAAGTGAATGGATATAGGAATAGGTGTAGGTTTCGTTTAGGTGATTTGAGTTTAGGATTAGGTTTAGGAATTGGTTGAGATTTTCGGGTTCGGGATTGGATTTCGGAATAGGTTTTCGTGTTTGGGTCGAGGTGAAGGTTAGGTAAATGGATTTAGGAATAGGTGTAGGTTTAGTCTAGATGATTTGAGTTTAGGATTAGCTTTAGGCATAGGTTTAGATTTTCGGGTTCGGGATCGAATTTCGGGTTAAGTTTTCATGTTTGGGTCTAGGGTTAGGTTAGGTGAATGGATTTAGGAATAAGTGCAAGTTTTGTTAAAGTGATTTGAGTTTAGGATTAGGTTTAGGCATGGGTTGAGATTTTCGGGTTCGGGATCGAATTTCGTGTTAGGTTTTCATGTTTGGGTCTAGGTTTAGGTTTGGTGAATGGAGTTAGGAATAGGTGTAGGTTTAATTTAGATGATTTGAGTTTAGGATTAGGTTTAGGGATAGGTTGAGATTTTCGGGTTCGGGATCGGGTGGAGGGTCGCATTTTCGTGTTTGGGTCAAAGTTTAGGTTAGGTGAATGGACTTAGGAATAGGTGTAGGTTTAGTTTTGGTGATTTGAGTTTAGGATTAGGATTAGGCATAGGTTGAGATTTTCGGGGTGGGATTGGATTTTGGGTTAGGTTTTCATGTTTGTGTCTAGGTTTAGGTCAGATGAATGGATTTAGGAATAGGTGTAGGTTTAGTTTAAGTGATTTGAGTTTAGGATTAGGTTTAGGCATAGGTTGAGATTTTCGGGTTCGGGATCGGGTTTAGGGTCGCATTTTGGTGTTTGGTTCTAAGTTTAGGTTAGGTGAATGGAATTAGGAATAGGTGTAGGTTTAGTTTAAGTGATTTGAGTTTAGGATTAGGTTTACGCATTGGTTGAGAATTTCGGGTTCGGGATCGCATTTCGGGTTAGGTTTTTGTGTTTAGGTCAAAGTTTGCGTTAAGTGAATGGATTTAGGAATAGGTGTAGGTGATTTGAGTTCAGGATTAGGTTTAGGAATAGGTTGAGATTTTCGGGTTCGGGATTGGACTTCGGATTAGGTTTTCATGTTTGGGTCTAGGTGAAGATTAGGTGAATGGATTTAGGAATAGGTGTAGGTTTAGTCTAGATGATTTGAATTTAGGATTAGCTTTAGGCATAGGTTGAGATTTTCGGGTTCGGGATCGAATTTCGGGTTAGGTTTTCATGTTTGGGTCTAGGTTTAGGTCAAGTGAATGGATTTGGGAATAGGTGTAGTTTTAGTTTAGATGATTTGAGTTTAGGATTAGGTTTAGGCATAGGTTGAGATTTTCGAGTTCGGGATCGGGTTTAGGGTTGCATTTTCATGTTTGGGTCTAAGTTTAGATTAGGTGAATGGATTTGTGAATAGGTGTAGGTTTAGTTAAAGTCACTTGAGTTTAGGTTTAGGTTTAGGCATAGGTTGAGATTTTCGTGTTCGGGATTGGATTTCGGGTTAGGTTTTCATGTTTGGGTCTAGGTTTAGGTTCGGTGAATGCATTTAGGAATAGGTGTAGGTTTAGTTTAGATGATTTTTGTTTAGGACTAGGTTTAGGCATGGGTTGATATTTTCGGGTTCGGGATCGTGCTTAGGGTCGCATTTGCGTGTTTGGGTTTCAGTTTAGGTTAGGCGAATGGATTTTGGAATAGGTGTAGGTGTAGTTTAGGTGATTTGAGTTTAGGATTAGGTTTAGGCGTAGGTTGATATTTTCGGGTTCGGGGTCACGTTTTGGGTTAGGGTTTCGTGTTTGGGTCTAAGTTTAGGTTAGTTGAATGGATTTAGGAATAGGTGTAGGTCTAGTTTAGGTGATTTGAGTTTAGGATTAGGGTTAGGCATATGTTGAGATTTTCGGGTTCGGGATTGGGTTTCGGGTTAGGTTTTCGTGTTTGGGTCAAAGTTTAGGTTAGGTGAATGGATTTAGGAATAGGTGTAGGTTTAGTTTAGGTGATTTGAGTTTAGGATTAGGTTTAGGCATAGGTTACGATTTTCGGGATCAAGATCGTGTTTAGGGTCGCATTTTCGTGTTTGGGTCTTAGTTTTGGTTAGGTGAATGGATTTACGAATAGGTGTAGGTTTAGTTTATGTGATTTGAGTTTATGATTAGGTTTAGGCATTGGTTGAGATTTCGAGTTCAGCATTGGATTTCGGGTTAGGTTTTCATGTTTGGGTCTAGGTTTAGGTTAGGTCAATGGATTTAGGAATAGGTGTAGGTTTAGTTTAGTTGATTTGAGTTTAGGATTCGGCTTAGGCATAGGTTGAGATTTTTCGGTTCGAGATCGTGTTTAGGATCGCATTTTCGTGTTTAGGTCTTAGTTTTGGTTAGGTGAATGGTGTTAATGTCAGATTTTGTAATGAGATCCTTCGGCTTTTCTCCTTCGCTCCAGGAGAGATTTCCACCACCAGACCTGAAATAAGACAGCGAATAAGGGTGGCTGGGGACCAGCCGTTAGCCCTCCGACGCTTAAGTTAGGCCACAGAAGAGAAGCCAAGCAAAACGGGACCCAGCTTGAGTGATTAGTACGTACCTTTCTCTTAATGGAGTCACCCCTTTATATAGATCTGAAGCAACCCAATTTGTTACGTAAGATATCGAAATCCCGCTGATGTCGCGTACGATACCGAAATCTCGCTGATTTAGTGGGACAAGATCCTTATCCTTAGAGGCAAGATCTAACCCAATAACTTCTTCCGGCAATCACGTTTCTTGATAGCAATCCCCGAAGACGCCGAAAGGGTGAAGACCGCCGCGCTGGATGTAACTCTGCTTGGTATCGCAGAGGGATTGAACAAGCCACTCGATGGGAACCGGATGCTGGAAGTATGAGGACCATCCAAACCAAAAACGAAGACTCAGGACTATTCTGATGTCGGGAGCTGCTTGTGTCAGGGATGCTCGCATTCGTGAGATGCGACCCCTTCTGACGAGCCCGAGCAGAGCTGCTCGCATCCGGGAGATGCGACCTCCTCTGGCGAGCACGAGCCGAGCTGCTCGCATACGGAAGATGCGACCCCCTCTGGCGAGCACGAGCCGAGCTGCTTGCATACGGAAGATGCGACCCTCTCTGGCGAGCACGAGCCGAGCTGCTCGCATCGGAAGATGCGACCCCCTCTGGCGAGCACGAGCTTGACTGCTCGCATTGGAAGATGCGACCCCCTCCGGCGAGCACGAGCTTGACTGCTCGCATTCATTACGACCGCGATCCTGCACTTCTCGATAGACTATATTTGCCTACAACAGATGCCCCCCAAACCCTTGGTATTGAGGAACTATGCCAAGGGTTTTGCTAGTGTTGACAGCTGGGTGCTGGGAGATAATCGCGCATGATTCACTTATCGTGCCTCCGCATTTATGATGACCAGCTTTTGCGCAGCTTTCTCTGCCGCCAGAGATGAAGCGTCAGGTGCCACGTGTTTCCGTATTTAATGCTAGCGTCCGTTCGTCTGACGTGCCGAATGAGAATCTGCCGCGTGTCCAGCAAATCAAGCGGAATGATTGCATATAAATATCGGACTTAGAAAAATTCCTTCATTTCCGGATTCCATTGCTGCAGAGCTTTCTTCTTCTTCTTCCTTCTCTATTCTGGAGTGAAAAACCTCTTTACGGAGGTACCCTTCTTTCTTTTTCCTCTTTCATTTCATCTTCCATCTCCCTTTTATAATGGCGGAAATCTCTGACGAAGAGATTATTCCTCTGGGAGATGAAACCCCTGACTCCTCTGAATCCAATAACGCCAGAGTACCGGCTGGGAGGTATTCTGCCTCCGGCTACTCTTCCATCTTGACGGAGGAAAGACTCTCTAACCTTAGAGAGGTTTATAGGGTTCCAGACTCTGTTTTATTCAGACTGCCTGGGAGAGGGGAGACAGCCGATGCACCACCGCCTGGGTGTGTGGCTGTTTACGAATACTTCTTCAAAGTGGGCGTACGTCTTCCCCTCCACCCCTTTATTCGAAACTTCCTCCGTCTCTACAAGATTGCCCCGGGCCAACTTATAGTTAACGGCTGGCGGGTTCTTCTAAGTGCTTTCGTCCTTTGGAAGCAGGCGGGTAACGAGGAGTTAACCGCTGAAGAATTTTTGAGGTTATTCCAGCTGAAGAAGGCGCCAGCTAGCGAGGGTTGGTACTACCTCTGCTTCTGGCACCGGAATAACTTCATTTTGGGGAACCCTTCTTCCAACTGCCCGGGATGGAGAAAGAAGTGGTTCTATGCCTCCGGTAACTGGGAGTCCGAGATGGGATCCGACCCCAAAGGCCATAATGTTAATCGCCATTTTGGCGAAGGTGGGTTAAGTGCCTGTTTACTTGTCCGAAAGGGAACAATAACCTTGCTGTATTGACGATTTAATGAACTTTCTTTTTTGCTCTCAGGAATTCCAATTGGTGTGAAGCCAAATCTGCGAGGAGGGCTCAACGAAAAACTTGTCAAAGTCTACAAGCTCCCTGCGGCTGCGCGCCACGTCAGCACTGCTCTAGAACTTCGTCATCTTTGTGCAGCCGGTCTCACCTTCCGAGAAGAGATGACGAATGTTGGCGATAAGAGAGGCGCACTGGGGGTACTTCCCCGGCTGAAGGGCGCTGCCTCGAAGAGGCAAAAGAAAACTTCGGGGGGTCCTTCAGCTGCGCCTACTCCCGCAGAGGAGCCTGCTCGCGGACTCCAAGCTGCCTCTGGAGGAGTCGCGAGCACTTCTCGTACGACCGCGACCCCTCCGGTCAACGCGACCCCTCTCTCCACCGTGCCCCCGTCAGCTGACCTTCCTCGCCCTCCAATCATCGAGGTGGCCGACAACTCACCGAAGGGTGATCGAAGAGGGGGAGGCCTCCCTCCAAAGGGGCCTCCAAGCGAGCCTACAACTGCTCGCGAATTGTTAATGCCCGTCCCTGGCGTCGCGAGTGCTCGCGACTCGGGGCCCAAAGAGATGGTCGTAGCCCAGGCTTCGGGCTCGGGGACTTTTGTCATTCCTCCACACTTGCATCCAATATGCGAGTTTATGTTTGACAAAATTTCCCCCAACTCCTTTGGGAGTCTCCCCGAACCAAGCCCTGAAGCCCTCTCCACCGACATTGGGGTGAGATTGTTACAGGTAACTACAGATTCGTGTTTTTCGTCTCTGATAAGGTGGATCGCTTTAATTTACTTCCTTTCTCACACACATGTATTTTGTTTTATATAGAGCTTGGATCTCACGCTTCGAGTCAGACGTGACATCGAAGCAGCTCGCCGCAGCGTGGAGGATGCGGAGAAGAAGAAGAAGATGATGGAAGTAGAGGTCCAAGGGAGGGACCGCTTGGTGAAGGCCTTGGAGGTTCAAATCTCCAAGTTGGACGAAGAGAAGAAGATTCTCCTGATCAAGATCCAATCCCTGACTGAGCGCTTTCAGTCAGTGGACCTCCAGCTCGCAAAGCTTCAAGAGATCCATTCCAAGAGCGAGAAGGAGAAGGAGATTTTTCGCAAGGATAAGGTCCAGCTTGAAGAATGGCTCAAGGATGCTCGGACCAAGTTCGAGGAGGCTCGGACCCAGCTCGGGGAGGCCCAGAAGCGACTTAATCAGCTGAAGGATGACTCCATCCACTGGGAGGAAGAGCGAGTGGCTCTCGTTCAGATGGTATCTGATGAGGGTCCTCGCGCAGTTCAGGAGTTTCGTACTTCTCAACTTTATGACGAGGAGCGATACGAGGCGTACATCGCTGGTCGCGATTTTGCGGTCAGGGTTATGCAGCTAATTGCTCCAACTTTTAACGTTGAGGAGTTCGACAGAGTGGCATTCGAGGTTGCGGCTAAGGAAAGGGCTGCTGCTGAGAACGAAGTCACCGGGGCAACAGATGTTGCTCCTGCTCCTGAAGCTGGTCCTGAAGCTGAAAGCCGCGAGCCTGCGCAAGAGGATGACCAACCTTGACCTCGGCAGCTTCCCATATTATGTTTTTTTTTTTTTTTTTTTTTTTTTTTTTTTTTTTTTTTTTATAGAGAAGAGATCTGTAATTGTAAGGTTATTATTTTAATGAACACTTACTTTTTTAATATTGTGTATTCTTCTCTTTCCTTCATTGTTGCTTTGTTTTGATCCCATTTGATTCATCAGGGGATGCGACCCACTAACGCGAGCACGAGCTTCGCTGCTCGCGATTTTAGAGTGCATGACCGCGAATTCGATCACGAGCCGCAGTGCTCGCGATTAGGGTGCATGACTGCGACCCTATTCAAGCACGCGCTATGCTGCTTCGCATTTTGGAATGCGATCACTCAATCCGGGGGTCGCGTGACCATGTCCACGTTGAGATAGACTGATCTATCGATTGAGATTTCGATCCTACCAAGGGCAGGAGGTTGGTCAAGAGATGGTATACATCCTCTTCAGGGCTTGTTCAGGTCCATGTAAATGGAGAAGCAACCAACTAGTAACAACTTCAATCCTACCAAGGGTAGGCAATTGGCCAAGAGGATGTGTAAGCATTCTCTTCAGGGCTATACAGGTCCATGTAAATGGAAAAGCAACCAACTGATATCTTCTATTTTATTCATAAAATATTGTAATGAACTACATCGAATCTAGGGATAGTATCGTAGCAAATGCTCCACGTGCCAAGGGCGACGTACGGGCTTCCCCAGCATGTCTTCAAGATAATAAGTTCCAGGTCGCACAACCCTGATAACCCGATACGGGCCTTCCCAATTTGGATCTAATGAACGGGCAGGAACTCCAAGATTTTGCCTTAGTACCAAATTTCCGGGTTGGAAGGATCTAGGCCGAACCCTAGCATTTCGATATCGAGCAATACGTTGTTGATACGCTGCCACTCGCACTTGAGAAGCATTTCTTCGCTCTTCCAGGAGATCGAGATGAAGTCGAAGGTTTTCGTGATTGCTCGCGGGATCGTACTGCTCGATCCGATATGAGGGGACTTGAATTTCCACCGGTACCACTGCGTCAACACCAAATGCTAAGGAGAAAGGAGTTTCACCTGTTGATGTACAAGCCGTGGTTCTATAGGCCCATAATACCTCTGGCAGAAGTTCTGGCCACACCCCTTTACATTCACCTAGCTTGGTCTTTAAATGGTGCTTTATTATTTTATTTACTGCCTCGACCTGCCCATTCGCCTGAGGATGATATGGAGAAGTGCGGAGATTACGTATTTTCCATTTGTCGCAAAATTCATCAAAGGCTGCGTTGTCGAACTGCGTTCCGTTATCGGTAATTATAGTATGAGGAAGCCCGAAACGACATATGATATTTCTCCATATAAACTTAGTAGTCTGTTTTTCAGTAATCTTGGCTAACGGTTCTGCCTCGGCCCATTTGGTGAAATAATCAACCGCCACGATCGCGAACCTATTCTGTCCTTTTCCCATAGGTAAGGGCCCGATGATATCGATCCCCCATTGGGAAAAAGGCCAAGGGCTATCCACTGGGGTCATCCGCTCAGACGGTACACGAGGTATGGGTAGATATCGTTGACACTTGTCGCATTTTTTAGAAAATTCGATGGCGTCTGCTTTCATCGTGGGCCAATAATATCCTTGCCTCATCGCTTTATATGCCAGGGATCGCCCCCTGGGATGATTACCACATGCCCCCTGGTGTATCTCATCTAGAACACGATGTGCTTCTTCTGGATGAAGACACCTTAGATATGGCAAGGAGAAGCTTTTTCGCAACAATATTCCATCTTGTAAGGTGTACCTGGCAGCTCGAAGCCGAATTTGTCTCGCAGCTTTTTTGTCTTCTGGAAGGTATCCATCTCTGAGGTAAAGGATGATAGGATCCATCCAGCATGGAGACGATTGTGCCGATTGAACTTGCTCTAGAGTCACTTGGTCGATACTCAAGTTCTGACGATGTTCGATGGGGATCGAATGTGATAACTCTGATTCCGGCGCAGAAGCGAGTTTTGCCAAGGAATCGGCAAGTTGGTTCTGCTCGCGAGGGATATGAATTATTTTATAAGTCTTCAACTTAGCGAGCAGGATGAGGACACGAGACTTGTATAAGGCCATTCTTTCTTCTTTGGCTTCGAATTCACCAAGAACTTGGTTGACAATGAGCTGGGAGTCGCTATGAATTATCAAATTCTGGACTGCGAGTAAAATGGCCAGTTCGAGGCCAACAATTAGGGCCTCATATTCCGCTTCATTATTGGAGATGCGTGATTCGAAACGCAGAGCGTATTGAAAATGCGACCCGTCGGGAGCCGCTAAAATCAGACCCGCTCCACTACCAGTGGCCCGTGACGATCCGTCCACGAAGAGCGACCATGGAGGCTGGTCGCTGGTCCTGACATTATCTTCAGAAGAATACGTAAATTCGGCTATGAAGTCGGCCACGGCCTGGCCCTTGATTGCGGTCCTAGGACAGAATGAGATATCGTGCTCACTGATTTCGACCGCCCACTTAGTTAAGCGCCCGGAAGCCTCAGGTTTTTGAAGGACTTGTCGTAGTGGATGATTTGTTGGTACTAAAATAGCATGTGCTTGAAAGTAAGGTCGCAGTTTTCGAACTGCCGTAATTAATGCTAGGGCCAGTTTCTCCATATCAGAATACCTATTTTCTGCATCGACCATTGCTCGACTGATATAATAAACGGGCCTTTGCACCCCGGAATCTTCTCTTATTAAAGCGGCGCTAACAGCCGTGGAAGACACAGATAAATAAAGAATGAGTTGCTCATGAGCTACAGGTTTAGATAAAATGGGAGGAGTGCTCATGTATTGCTTCAGTTGCTGGAAAGCTTCTTCACACTGAGGTGTCCACTTCCAATCAGATTTGGCCGTTGCACGAAGGAGTTTGAAGAAGGGCAAACACTTGTCAGATGCTCGCGAGATGAATCTATTCAATGATGCGATGCGACCTGCCAGACGCTGAACGTCCTTCAGAGTAACAGGGGATTTCATCTCTATCAATGCTTTAATCTTTTCAGGATTTGCCTCAATTCCACGCTGGCCAACCATGAACCCAAGAAATTTCCCTGCAGACACTCCAAACGCGCATTTTTCTGGATTTAACTTCATTTGATACTTCCTCATCAGATCAAAAGCTTCACGAAGATCTGAAATGTGGTTATCTTCGACGATGCTTTTCACGAGCATATCGTCGACATAAACTTCCATATTCCTACCGATTTGAGCAGCGAACATTTTGTTGACAAGACGTTGATAGGTGGCCCCTGCATTTTTAAGACCAAACGGCATTACCTGGTAGCAATATAGTCCTCGATCTGTGATGAAGGCAGTATGCTGGCTATCAGGTGGATGCATCATAATCTGGTTGTAACCAGAATAAGCATCCATAAAGCTGAGGAGAGCATGTCCAGCTGTCGAGTCGACCAGCTGGTCGATCCGCGGTGTCGGAAAGCTATCTTTGGGGCACGCTTTGTTCAAATCTGAATAGTCGACACACATCCTCCATTTGCCATTAGCTTTCCGGACGAGAACTACGTTTGCGACCCACTCTGGGTAGTCAACTTCCTTTATGAAATTAGCCGCGAGTAGCTTTTCAACTTCAGTTTTGATTGCCATTTGTCTTTCTGCAGTAAAGGCACGTCGACGCTGATGTACGGGTTTATGCTTCGGGTCAATGTTGAGACGATGTGCGATGACATTAGGATCGATGCCTGGCATATCTTTATGAGACCAAGCAAACACATCCTTGTATTCGGTGAGAAAACTGATCAAATTTTCACGATGGATAGTGGTCAAGGAGGACCCGATGCACACGATCTTAGATGGATCGTCTTCGGTCAGGTGGATCGCCACTGTTTCCTCCCCTGGAGTTCCCGACTTCAGAGCATTCTCTCTCGGATCCAACGAGGTGGTCGAGGGATCACCGGGCGATCCTTGAGTTATTTGCAGGATGGGCGTCGCTTGAGCCTTCTTTCGATCTTGGAGGGCTATCTGGTAACAGGACCGTGCCTCCTGCTGACTTCCTCGCACGACCCCTATGCCATTTGGTGTCGGAAATTTAACGCATAAATATGAAGGGTGCAAGGCCGCTCCAACCTTAGTTAGTGACGGTCTCCCCAAGATAGCGTTATACGCTGATTTTCGATCCACGACGAGGAAGTTTACGAAGACGGTGGTCTTCGCTGGACTCTCCCCAAAGGTGACTGGGAGATCGATGCTTCCTTCTGGTGTCACCACTTCTCCTCCAAAGCCGACAAGAGGGGTCGATACTGGCTTGAGGAGGTTTCTGGCTAGTGCCATTTTGTCGAAAGCCTCCAAATACAGAATATCGGCCGAGCTACCTGTATCCACCATAATTCGATGAGTCAGATAATTTGATACCTTTAGTGTGACTACGATGAATCTTCATGAGGGAAATGAATTCCCGCTGCATCTTCGAGGGTGAAAGAAATTGGGGGATGGTTAGCTTTCGAAGAGTTGGACGTTTGTTCCAGCCAATAGATCTGCTGGGGTTCTTTGGACGCCTTTCGGGCGTATGCCTTTCTTGAAGCTTGAGAGTCACCCCCGCAAGCTGGACCCCCGACGATAGTGCGAATTTCTCCTGTGGGCTCAGCATCCTCTTGGTCGGTTTGAGACGGTTCCTTTTGGCGAGATGAGGTTTTCGCCCTTTCTGGTGACCGATTTTTACGAGCAACATAATCCTGGAGATGGCCTTTTCGGATAAGTGCTTCGATATGGTCTCGTAGAGAGATACAGTCCTGAGTCCTATGCCCGTGATCTTTGTGAAAGTAACAGAACTTGCTCTTATCCCTCTTCTCGGGATCGGATTTGATCTTTGCGGGCCACTTCACATACGGCTTTTGTTTAATCTCCATTAGAACCTTTTCAGGGGATCGATTAAGAGGAGTGTAATTATGATATTTACCAGAGTAAGGCTTCCTGGGAGAACGATCACGTTGATCACGACGGTATTTCTTATCTGTAGAAGAAGTTCCTTCTGGCTTGCGTTTCTTACTTTGTACTCCATGGCGTGTCAAAGCGACTTCTTCCGCATTGATATATTTCTGAGCTTTGGCTTGGAATTCCGCCATAGTTTTCGGCGGGCTTTTATCTAAGGCAAACCTGAATTTCTCGCTCGTTATTCCAGCGATGAGGGCTGTGAGACCCTTTTCTTCAGTGTAACTCTCGGTTTGAACGGCTTCGGCAGTGAACCTTACTGTGAACTCTTTTATTGTCTCTCCATGTTGCTGTTTTAGATTCATCAGATGGGAGGCTGGCTTTTTAATGCGAATACTTCCCATGAATTGAGAAAGAAATATCTCCGATAATTGGGAAAAAGAACTGATGGAAAGAGGCTTTAACCCCCGAAACCACGTACGAGCCGCTTCCTTCAACGTAAGGGGAAAAGCCCTACACATGATTTCTGAACCATGTCCCTCCAACTCCATGAGGGACCTATATGTTTCCAGATGTTCTAGAGGATCGCCAATACCTGTGTACGGAGCGATAACAGGCGTTCGATACTTTCTGGGCAACGGGGCCTCCATGACCTTGCTTGTGAAGGGAGATTCAGATTGATGTATTGCCGCCATGACAGCAGACGGTCGATTTGCCTGGTATCTCTGCTCCATGACATCAAAACGGTCTTGGATTCTTTTGAGATCTCCTTCCCATGGCAAGGTATAGCTAGACGTTTCGGCAGTGGAGCCTTGCGGTAGAGGTTGTCGAGACGAACTGGAATGTATAGAATGTGGAGACGGCACAGGGGGATGGCCGCCGAGTGGTGGGACCTGTGGTTCATCCACAGAATGTCTGGAGGCAACTGGTATGGGTGGCGGTGGTAACCCTTCGGAGGGTTGTCTTTGCGGTTCAGGGAAGTGCTGATCAAGCCGATTTGACAGTGCCTGAACTCCAGCGTTTAAAGTTAGGAGAGTGTTCCCGAGGAATCGTAGGACATCATCCTGATTTCCAGAAGCCCCCAATAATGGATTTGTTGATGGCATATTTGGGGCTTCTTGAGGGATATCCGTCGGAACAGGTGGGAGGGCAGGTGCGGATTCCGTCTCACCGGGCGGAGGTGGTGCCTGCCTTGAAGTTGAAGGATGAACAGTCTTTTTAGGAGGCATCACCGAAGGATTTTGATCGGTGGTTAACACGATTGATTTTGATGATCAAGTCGTTCCCACAGACGGCGCCAAACTGTTAATGTCAGATTTTGTAACGAGATCCTTCGGCTTTTCTCCTTCGCTCCAAGAGAGATTTCCACCACCAGACCTGAAATAAGACAGCGAATAAGGGTGGCTGGGGACCAGCCGTTAGCCCTCCGACTCTTAAGTTAGGCCACAGAAGAGAAGCCAAGCAAAACGGGACCCAGCTTGAATGATTAGTACGTACCTTTCTCTTAATGGAGTCACCCCTTTATATAGATCTGAAGCAACCCAATTTGTTACGTAAGATATCGAAATCCCGCTGATGTCGCGTACGATACCGAAATCTCGCTGATTTAGTGGGACAAGATCCTTATCCTTAGAGGCAAGATCTAACCCAATAACTTCTTCCGGCAATCACGTTTCTTGATAGCAATTCCCGAAAAGGAAGGGGACGCCGAAAGGGTGAAGACCGCCGCGCTGGATGTAACTCTGCTTGGTGTCGCAGAGGGATTGAACAAGCCACTCGATGGGAACCGGATGCTGGAAGTATGAGGACCATCCAAACCAAAAATGAAGACTCAGGACTATTCTGATGTCGGGAGCTGCTTGTGTCAGGGATGCTCGCATTCGTGAGATGCGACCCCTTCTGACGAGCCCGAGCAGAGCTGCTCGCATCCGGGAGATGCGACCTCTTCTAAAGAGCATGAGCCGAGCTGCTCGCATTCGGGAGATGCGACCCCCTCTGGCGAGCACGAGCCGAGCTGCTCGCATTCGGGAGATGCGACCCCCTCTGGCGAGCACGAGCCGAGCTGCTTGCATACGGAAGATGCGACCCCCTCTGGCGAGCACGAGCCGAGCTGCTCGCATACGGAAGATGCGACCCCCTCTGGCGAGCACGAGCTTGACTGCTCGCATTCATTATGACCGCGATCCTGCACTTCTCGATAGACTATATTTGCCTACAACACATGGAATTCAAAGCAGCGATGGTGGTAAGGAAAATTTTCATCGACTTTTCAACTCCACGAGTCCGGATACTCTGTTTGTAGCCGACAGGAAGTCCTTGTAGCTTTTGTATTGGTCCATGTCATCACATCATGACGTCATTATGATGAGATTGTGTGCCTATAGTGAGGTTTTAGCACTTGCATATGCCATAATGGCATGTTTTATACACAACAACCTCTTGATGAAAAAATAGCTTGAAACAATTTAAAGAGAAGCATACATTTAGTAGTGACTATGGCAGTTGCTTGTGGAAGCAAGATAATCTGTGGAGGCTTGGTTCATCCTACACATCAAGGATGGATGCATACTAGAATTCAACCAGCCCAAGTAGTGGTTCTTACCTCAACTTTCCAATGTAGTTGACACATGAAGGTATCTTGTACATTGTTCATAAGACCGGACTGCATATCACCTTGTGTTCTCATTCTTGTTATCTTGAATACAGCAGGAATTGCCAATAGGTTCTGATGACTCTAACCACTATACTGAGAAGTAAAGGCACCATGGGTTGTCAACTATTTCAGTTAAAACAGGTAAAGATAGATTGAACCAGTTAAACCAGACAGAGATAGATTGAAATGCAATACTTATGTGGCTGAAAATGAAATAGGTATCGCTATGAAATTGATACAAAGCAAATATGACTAAAACAAGCAATCACAAAGGCCCATAAATTTCATATAAGAACCTCAAACATGGGGATACAACTCCCTTTCCAATTTACCCTTTTATGCTCCTCATGGAAACCCAACAACAGGAAAATCCTACAATAGAACAAGGAGCAATCAATATGATACAAAAGGAGCAGATTATGCATTTTTACCAATACCTCAGAAGTTTGTAGCCTGTTTTGTATAGATTCTTTTTGTTGGCTGAGCCTATATGATAGGTGATCCCTGATGCTTTTTTTTATTGGGCTCACCCGAATGGATGTACAATCTATTTGTTTTGGATCAATAAAATTTTAGGTTGGTGAAAAAAATAACTAAAAGATCAGGTCATTATTTGCTCAAGGTAGCAAGGTCACTCCGTTTTCTAAATAATTGCTCTGTTGAACGCATGTCCATATGCAATTAGGAAAAACTAAAAGATATAAATACACGATTCTTGTCATATGTTTATTTCTACTTCTGTATCTCTATCTATAGATATTAACACTTCTCTATATCTCATAGCTACAAATATTTCAATATATAAACCTGATAGATGCAAGCCTCGGCTGGGTTATTTAAAACACACATTAGCCATCAAGGAGTTGGTGAGGAAGGAATGTGGGATGAGGGTGACTTAGTTGGATAGTCCTATGAGATGAGCAGGTATGACCTCCATCAATAACAGAGATTTCAATTTTATCATATTGCTGCATGGACATATCCTCAAGATAGTCTTCTTTTTTTTTTTTTTTTTTTGCACCCTTGAGTTGTTTGACATTGGTGCATGAAAAATGGATCAGAAAATGCATTAGGGCCAGAAAGCAAAAAACCATAGATGTTATATGAGAAGGGAACCTTGAAAAGCATCCAGGAAACACAAAGCATTTACGCTGCAAGTATCAGGCATATGTAAATCTGAAAGACATTATTCCAATCTCAAAAGCTATGAGACATTTGCACATCTTCCTAGATGGTCTACCAAAAAATGAAGCATGAGAAAGAATATTAGTTTCTCAAAGCTTATTCCATTCTGAACAAGCAAAGAGCAACAGAGTATTCTTCTTAGTGACATGGATGACAAGAAGAACCACTATTCTAACAAAAAAGAATAATAAAGAAGATTGGTACGAAATATATATTGTTGTTCCTGAAAACATATGATGGTGTTCACGAGACATGGTCAGCTATAAGATTGAACTTCTCTACACTCATCAAAAAGACTATGATAACTAGATACAACGCAATGCTCCATGTTTATGCTATCAATCTTCTAACACAAAGGTTGCATTCTAACAGGGAGATGGCTACATTTCCACATGGACGTGCCATATGGAGGGCAGATATTATGGACAAAGAAGGAGATGACTTCAAGGTGACAACTATCACATATTAAGAAAGAACCCAACAATCTTCATTTCCCCTTGAGTGGGCCAATATCTCAGTCTAATCTAGACTGTTGAAAGGATGGTCAGCACATGGATGGATCACCTCCCAAGTTTTCCTAACTTGAGAGATCCTAGTCATAATTGCATACTCAAACCTCCCATTTTTAGCACGCTATTCAGAAGAACTCAGGATGTTAATTAGCCAACCCCAATTAGTCGGGATAAGGCTTAGGTCAATAATAAGGCATATAACCTTACATTGCAAGGCACACACCTTTTTGTTTACAAATTTTGGTAAGAGATTCATCCTGTTTGACTGTAATTATGGTCTGTTTCAACTTTTTTTTTTTTTTTTTTGGGTTGAAACAACTTCAATCAAAACCCATGACGGAAAGCTCTGACTATTTTATTTTTTTCTATTGAATTTTCTGGCCATTTTTCTGGATCTCTAGCAATATTTTTTAGGCTTTCAATGGGTCAGGTTCGTGTTGAATACCGGTGTCATGCAATCTTTTCAGGGCCATTCTTCCACTGCTCCTATGCCTAAAATAATGACATTTCATCTTGTGTTGTAAATGAAGTTGTGTTATAAAGTTAAGTCAATAAAGCTCATGCACACGCCAAGCATGTGCTGACATGACATGATAGGTCCAATATCCAATCCATCCACCAGAATGTCACCACTATATTGATGTTTTAACACAAGAAACATGTTAATCCACTCGTTAGGTGGGTCACAATATGCAAAACAAATGTACAGCTCTGAAAAACATTGCTGAACTTTTGTAACCCATACAAGAGTTTCCAATATTGGGATCCACATGCTGATTGGGGTAGATTTTATTTTTGGGAAAACATGAATTTTAACAAGAAAACACGAATATTGGGACCCTAAATGAATTTTAACAAGAAACACCATCATATGTTCACACTGTTATCTTTGATATAATGATAACCTCAAAAGAAAAAAATTCACAAATCTTACAACTATCCCTATACCAAACAGTGAACGATTTTTCTTCCAAAGCCACTGCCCAAGCTAAAAATGTAAAATATCAAAAGAAAGAAATGAAGAAGGAAAAAGGAAGAAGAATTTCTCCTCAAGCAACCATTACCCAAATCAAACAGCAACGTAGAAAGCAAAAAGAAAAACTGGCAACATAGAAAGCATGATATTTGGGAATCGATAGTTCACACACCCCATTGTTAGCTTACACACCCCATTGTTAGTACACCCACCCACCCTTGTTAGTCACATCACAATGTTAGCCACCCCCACTATGGGAATTGATACCATGACCTTAGTGTTGAAACGAGGCTATCTTCACTCAGTCTGCCACTTGAGCTGTGGACCTGGCTGTGCCATCCCATTGAGCTAGCACCTAGAAACCCAATTGTGTAGGGATCAAAGCAGAACAAAGCTTTCCTATTCAGCTACCCATCAAAGCAGAACAAACCTCTGCCATTCACCTAATAAAGCAAAAGACTGGGAAAAGGACAAAGTTTGGACAGTCAGGAACTTCTGTTTAGATCCAATTATGTCCCAATAGAATGAGAAATGGTAAATTGTAGAAATCGTACTAATGTGAATCAATATTGAGCCTGGATGGGTTGTTACCATTCTCATTCAATATGAACCTGAAAGCATGGATTTGAACACAAAATCCAAACGTCTTGGCTCTTCAGTAAGGTATCTGTGAACAATGAAAATAACAGTACTGCCTAGAGAAAGAGTTATCTTGGCTCTTCAATTATAGTCCATACTGAAAACAATCATATAAAAAAGACTGAAACCAAATAAATACCATTGGAATTAAAACTAAAACCTTGCTGCATAAGGGTAGGAGGTTTCCTAGCCTACACTCATCTTGTGAGTCTGTAAAACATCTAAATGAAGCATAAGGTGGCTTATGCCAGCTGGTACACAAAGTATCAGCAGTTTAAACAAAAAAATTGCCTGTCATGCCAAATGAACAATCATATGGAACCTGGCACTGTTAATTGACTCACCCAATTTTTGTATATGCTCCACATACTTGCCAATTATAGTGTCTACTGTGAAAACTATTGGCTTATTTTTACTTCTTCTAAAATGGCTTTTTTTTCCTTGCATGTGTAGCTATTGGCTTGAAAATGGTGTAGTCATTAAGCCTTGTACGGTCAGCTTTTGTGTCCACAGTCCACCAACTGGCACTACAAGAAAATTAGCTTTTTACAACATACCTTTTACAACGGGCCAGACACTACCGTTGTAAAAATACATTTTTTACAACGGGCAATAATGCCTGTTGTAAATAACTTCCACCCACAACGGTCAAGTGCTGGACTGTTTTAAAAAATAACATTTTTTGCAATGGGATTTAAAACCGTTGTGATTGTAATATTTACAACGGTTTCCGCTCATTGTAATTACTAAGTTTTAACAACGAGCTCCACACCTTGTAAAAATTGTTCTTTTTTACTCTAACCTAATCTTACAACTGTTCGAGCCGGTTGTAAATACTGTATTTTTACAATAGGTAACGCGCATAGTGAATGAGACTCATAAAGTAATATTTTTTTTTACCGAAAAATGTCATCCATAAGGGACTCTATGGGGCCCATCATAATGTGTGTGTTTTATCTAAGCCATTCATCCATTTTGACAACTCATTTTAAGGATTGAGCCCCAAAAAGTAAGAAGATCGAAGGCTCAAATGGATCACACCATCGGAAATAGTGGAGATTAAATTCTTACCATTGATTGATAGTGTGATCCTCTTGGACCTTCGATCTGCCTCCAGTTTGGTATTGTGACCCAAGATGAATTTTCAAAATGAATAAACGGAGTGGATAGACCACATGCATCACGGTGGGCCCATGAAAGCCCTAACCATGTGGGTCAGCTTAGTGGGTGTTACCCTAACCATGTGGGGCCCACGCTGATTTTTTTTTCTATATCCATGCTGTCCATTTATTTTCCTATATCATTTTAGGACACGTTTCCAAACCTTATGAAGATCCAACTTTCAGGTAAACCATATCACTAGAAACAATGATGAATGACTATTAGAAAATTTATGGGCTACAAAAGTTTTCAATCGATCTGGTATTTGTATTTTCTCTACGTCTAGATCGTTTTGACATTATCAACGGGTTGGATGGTAAATAAACATTACGATGACCTTACTATGGGCCCTTTGGAATTTTTAATGGTGAGGCACTCAATCACAAATGTTTACTGTGTTATGGCCCACCTAAGATTTGGATCTGCTTAATTTTTAGGACTCTGTCCTAAAATGATATGTAAAAACAGATGGACGGCATGGATATACAATACATCATCAAGGTGGGCCCCACGGTAGGGGTAACACCCGCTAAGCTGTTACATGGGTAACAGCAAGTCGCGCCCCAAAAAAAAGAGGCCCCCGCGCGCGAAAAAGAGAGGCCCCTGGTCAAATTAGAAAATCGCGCCCAAATCAGAAAACCGCCCCCCGCCCAAATCAGAAAACCCCATCTCCTCCCTTTGCTCAACCATCAAGAGAGAGAGAGAGAGAGAGAGAGAGAGAGAGAGAGAGATTTGTAGGGTTTTTTTTTCAGCTTGTCCTGTGGCTATTAGGGTTTTCATGAGAAAGAACGGAGGAGATTTCTAGGATTTTCTCCTTCCCAATCTCCCTCTCCATACATCCCTAGATATATGCATGGCAAAGGCGTTGAGGGACCTCCCTAACTCAGCTGATGAGAGAGAAGAGAGGGATGCAGGATCGGCAGAGATCCGACGAGGGGTCGCGGATTTGACAGAAGTTTGGATTCACTGGGGTCGAGGGTGGTGTGTGGATGAAGCAGGTATGTGCACGGCTGCAACAGGTGTCAGGGATTTTCGATAGGTATTGGGGGGTTTTGAAGGACGGGGGTTTTTGCTGGTGGAGGCGATCATAGAGCAGGAACGAGGGGTTGGGGCATCATGTGGTGGTTTTGGATGGGTATGCGGGTGGGTTGCTGGGAGTGGAGAAGAAGGTTATGCCGCTAAATGCACGGCCGGGGTTGGGAAAGAAGAGGTGTGTGGCTGGGTTTTGCGGGGTTGGGGAAGAAGAGTTGGGCTGTGCGGATGGGGTGGTCGGGGTCGGGGAAGAAGGGTTGGGCTAGTACTGTTTATTGTATAGGCAATGTAGATGATCAAGAGTTTCTCTTTGTAATGTGGATGATCAAGCGTTTCTCTTTGTAATGTGGATGATCAATAGTTTCTCTTTGCAAAAGCTTGTGTTGATTCAAGACATTTTGCTAGTCAATAATACTTCTTCAATTTCTTTCGGAAGCTGCAGCTGCTAGTAACAGTGCTATGGTTAATGTCATAGGATTGGATTCAGAAAAGGTCTAGCAGCTATGTGATGCAGTTAATGAAGAAGTACATGAGAAAAATAAAGTTCAAATTGCAAACTTCCTATGTCTAGTAAGATTATCCTTGAATATTTTCTTTTATCCAATTTAGGCAGCATTTCTCTATTTCCCAATATTTGACATTAAACTCATTCCATAATGGTAGGCTAACTATGCTGTTTCTAGAGGTGTAAAAGGTGTGGAAGCAATGGAAGCTAAGGCAAAGTCATTTAAGGCTCGAACGATGGTTAGTTCCTCCTAGAGAAGGAACTCGTTGGTCTTTTTGTGGAAATTTGCATTCCGGTACAAAATTTCATAGAAAGGCATGGAGAAGGCAGGTGAGAGGATTGGCATAAGATTCGGCACATACCTCCATCCACATAAGCGATTGAGTGTGATTTTAAGTAGTGACACTTTGTGTTGTTGGGAGAGGTGCAGAGTCTCATGCTTTTTAAATTAGTTTTATTATTTAAGTAATTTATTCTTTTTAAACTCTTTAAATTCTTGCTGCTAACTTTGTATGGCATGTAACTTATTTATATGATAGCTAAGCTAGGGCTCGAACATTAGACCTTAATGTTAAAACAGAAGTTATCTACCACTGAGCTATGGGCACAAACCTGATAGCATATAACCTAATTAATACAGAGTTGGCCCATATTGCAATTTATTCCATGTCTTCGTTTCAATGCCCTTGAGTGAAAGATGAATATATTATTGGGTTCCTTAACCTCCTTCTAGGTGCTCATTTGGCCTGGGTTATCCATTAGAGCAACCACTTTCAAATATCAGATTTGGATGGTTGGAACTGTGCAAAGAGTTATTTGCATGATCCCATTAATTGGATGGTCAATACTTCCTAAGTAACAATACAGGTTTATTGTTCTCCAACTAATGGATATTGTAGGCAACTGTTTCATTGTTTTGGTACCAATGTGAGCTTTGGGCAGGAGCCTACAATAATGAACACCTGCTCTTGGTGATTGTCTGTGAAGGTTAACATGCTTCTTCCTAATGTCTTGAGGCAATCTTTCAGTACTTAGTTCTATTTTGAGATAGTCTTTCTTTAATTAGTTTGAGCTAGGGTGCATTCACCATGAGGCCCACCTGATGAATGGCCTAGATCTCACTGAGCAAGGTCATACTAATGCTACTTACATAGTGATGAGCAAGGTCATACTAATGCAAAGAATAAGCTCTACTGTCTTTCTTGTTTACCAATTCAATTCATGTTAGCCACAATCGTTATGGGAGCATTGACACTCATTGTTGAAAGGTAAATAAAAAATAAAATGCAGAAATTTGAATTGGCTTTTCTTTTTTAAGCATTTGTATGGCTCGATATTAGACTACAAAAGTTAGGAATGACATCTCTTCCTTATTCTTCATGTGTTCATTTGGTTGGTTGCAGAAAGAATAGGCTTCTCAAAATACCAATCTTATGCTGGATTTTTTGACTAGCTTTAGTTGGGTATGTAAAATCTCTCTCTCATTGCAATAAAGTCACTTTCAAGAATCTGAAGGCTACTTCCTCATTAAAAGTATTGAATGTAAATTGCAAATCGATCATTTCCTATCTATTCAATGAATTATAGAAATTCAATCTGATAGCAAATCCAAATGCATGCTGAGTAATTTTAATGTTTTCTGAACTAAAGTTTGTAGTTTTGCATCCACTATCCATTTCAAACTTAAACCTACATCCTTTTGCAATATGGTTCTGTTTGGAATTGGTTTTATTTCAAAATTATTATTATTATTATTTTAATTTCTACAATTTTGTTTCGTTTGTAGTGTTGATGAGCAGGATTTGGGGAATTTTTTTTTTTTATCTTTTGGGATTTGTTGCCGGTAGACAGGGCTAGGGTCCTGCCGGCACAGGTTAACCCGAAACCCATGTCTAAATTTGTTGGGGCGCTCTGTTCTTTAGATTGCCGGCAGACACACAATCTGCCGGAGATTCTTACATTTGCTGGCGGAAAATACCGTCCGCCGGAAAAAAAGTGCCGGAAATGCTATACTTTCTTGTAGTGTTTGTTTAGGCCCAACTAACGTGCCAAGGAACGGCTGACGTCCCTGAATTTAGGCCGACTAACAGGCCAAGGATTGGCAAACGACCCTAGTTCGAGTTTGTTAAACAAACTCTACACTCAACTCCCACAGGGAATTGAGTAGATGGACTCTTAACAAGACAACCTTACTTGTCGGATTGAGCCCCTTTGTAGCGCCGCTTTGGGTTGATTCTTCTTGCTCTCCCGTGCTTGAATCAGCTCCCCTTATGCTCCCCCGATCTTTGACATCGCTGCTTTGCCAAGGCTTCAGCTCCAAGATCAGCTACCTTGCATGTGATGCTCCAATGGAGATGCCCAAGGTGCTAGGGAATGGTGAAACCTCTACAAATGGTAGGAAATGGGTTTCCTAGAGGAATACACCTATATAGACTCCTAGGTAGTGTTTAGACAAGGGATTTAACTATGATCAAGGTGTCTAAACCCTAGGAATCAAGAGGGAACAAGTCCATTCTCAAGATGCCATTGAATGGCCCAAGCTTGTGATGAAAACACAAGGAGAATGACTTGCTATGGGTTTGGGATAGAGCCTCTGATGGTCTCTAGCAATTGTGGCTTCTATCTCCTCAAAATCCCCTCTCTTAAGATCAGAAACGAATCCCCCATCTTAAATAGATTTTCTTCCAACGGTAAAAAAATGGACAGATTCGCACATCTTCGATTGATCGGAAAAAAGGATCCGATTAATCGGAGACCAGTCCGATTGATCGGAGACATGTCCGATTGATCGGAAATCTATCCAGTGAAATCTCTGGAAGATATTTCGATTGATCGGATCACTGTCCGATTGATCAGAAGGACCCCTTCTAATGGATCGGAAGTATGTCTGATTGATCAAAAATTTGTTCAAAGGATTTTCAAATTTTCCTGGAACAAATTCCGATTGATCGGAACTTCTGTCCGATTGATCGGAGTCCTATCGGAGCCAATGTCCAATTGATCGGAGATCAATCGGAAACTGCTGTTTGAGCTGATTTGATTACAACAGCTTCCACCTCTTTAATTAGTCTAACTTATCATATTTTTCATGGAGTTCTAAGACTAATGATGATGACTAAGGGTATACCTAGTTGGTGCAAGTCATCTAAGAGGTTATGGTTTTGGGTAGGTTTAAGGCAAGGCACACCAAGGCATCTCTTTTACCTGTTTCTTCATCCTTGATGTAGCTGATCCGTCTTGTGTCTTTGGTCTTTGTCTTCATTAAGCTCAACCGACACTAGACTTACTAACCCAAGTAATTGACAAACAAGGTGCACTAGTATGCCACAGAAAAGTGCACTAACAGAGGGTAGTCAAAACCGTAAAACGGTCGTTCCACAAAATCCAGGATGAGTTAAGGGGCGTACAATATATGAATTTGGGGTAGCTCGAGTTAGTAAAGGTAACCCAACTTGCTCCGCAAGTTTCCACAAAATATGAGCATTGACCAATTTAACTGCATTAGGGCTATTTTTAGTAGAAATGGTATGTTTTGGTTATTATCATGGCTTGTGATCCGTGCGGTTTTGGATGTCATACCCAACAATTAAAGGGATTACAAAATTTATTAGAACCCACCTAGTGCGGGCGCAAACTAATTCATGTCCCACGGAGACAGTACGATGTTCGGTCGGGGACGGAATTGATGAGGGTAGTCAAAACCGTGAAACGGCCGTACCTCAAAATTCGGGATGAGTAAAGGGGCATATAATATATGAATTTGGGGGTAGCTCGAGCTAGTATAGGTAACCAAACTTGCTCCGTGTGTTACCTTATACCGAAAATGCTAGTATCAGCCAATTTGACTACCTTGGGGCTATTTTTAGTAGAAATGGTATGTTTTGGTTATTATCATGGTTGTGGTCCGCGCTGTTTTGGATAGCATGCCCAACAATAAAAGGGATTACAAAATTTATTAGAACCCACGTAGGGCGGCCGTAGACTATTTCATGGCACACGGAGATCATACCATGTTCAGTCGGGGACGGAGGTGATGAGGGTAGTCAAAACCATGAAACGGCCGTACCTCAAAATCTGGGATGAGTTAAAGGGCGTATAATTTATGAATTTGGGATAGCTCGAGCTAGTATAGGTAACCAAACTTGCTCCATATGTTTCCTTATGCCGAAAATGTGAGTGTCGACGAATTTGACTGCCTTGGGGCTATTTTTAGTAGAAATGGTAAGCAGTGGTTATTATCACGACTTATGATCCGTGCGGTTTTAAACTTCGCGGCCAACATGGAAAGGGCTTAGAAAATTTATTAGAAACCACGGAGGGCAGCCACAGACTATTTCTTCCCCCACACGAACCGTACGATGCTCGGTCGAGGACGGAAGTAATGGGGGCCGTGAAAACAATGAAACGGCCGTAACTCAAAATTCAGGACGAGTTACGGGGCATATAATATATGAATTTGGGGTAGCTCGAGCTAGTGTTGGTAACCAAACTTGCTCCGTAGGTTTCCTTATGTCGAAAATGTGAGTATCGACTAATTTGACGGCCTTGAGGCTAGTTTTAGTAGAAATTGTAAGCTTTGGTTATTACCACGGCTTGTGATCCGCGTAGTTTTGGACGTCGTGCCCAACAATTGAAGGGATTACAAAATTTATTAGAACCCAAATAAGGCGGTCGCAGGCTATTTCATGGCCCACGCGGACCGTATGATTTTCGATCGAGGGTAGAAGTATTGAGGGTCGTCAAAATGGTATGATGTTCGGTAGGGGACGAAAGTGTTGAGGGTCGTCAAAACCGTATGAGGTTCAGTCAAGGACGGAAGTGATGAGGGCCGTTAAAACCATATGATGTTCGGTTGAGGACGGAAGTGATGAGAGTAGTCAATACCGTGAACCGCCCGTTCCAAAAAATTTGGGATAAGTTAAGGGGCATATAATATATGAATTTGGAGTAGCTCGAGCTAGTATTGGTAACCAAACCTGCTACGCGGGTTTCCTTATGATCCTTGTGGTTTTAGACTTCGCGGCCAACATCGATAGGGCTTAAAAAATTTATTTGAAACCACATAGGGCGGCCACAGACTATTTCATCGCCCACGCAGACCGTACGATGCTCGGTTGGGGACGGAAGCGATGGGGGCCGTGAAAACCGTGAAATAGCCATACCTCAAAATTCGGGATAAGTTACGGGGCGTATCATATATGAATTTGCGGCAGCTCGAGCTAGTGTAGGTAACAAACCTGCACCATAGGTTTCCCTATGCCAAAAATGCGAGTATCGACCAATTTGACTGCCTTCGGGCTATTTTGAGTAGAAATGGTATGTTCTAGTTTTACGATGGCTTGTGATCCGCGCGGTTTTGGATGTCATGCCCAACAATTAAAGGGATTAGAATATTTATTAGAACCCACGTAGGGCGCCCACAGACTATTTCATTGCCCACGCAGACCATACGATCTTCGGTTGGGGACCAAAGTGATGAGGGTAGTCAAAACCGTGACACGGCCGTACCTTATGAATTTGGGGTAGCTCAATCTAGTATAGGTAACCAAACTTGCTTCGCAGGTTTCCTTATGCCGAAAATGCGAGTATCAGCCAATTTGACTGCCTTGGGGCTGTTTTTAGTAGAAATGGTATGTTTTGGTTATTACCATGGCTTGTAATCCGGGCGGTTTTGGACGTCATGCCCAACAATTAAAGGGATTAGAAAATTTATTAGAACCCATGTAAGGCGGCCATAGACTATTTCATGGCCCACGCAGACCGTACGATGTTCGATCGAGGACGGAAGTGATGAGGGTAGTCAAAACTGTTAAACAGTCGTTGCACCAAATCCATGATGAGTAAAGGGGAGTATAATATATGAATTTGGGGTAGCTCGAGTTAGTATAGGCAACCAAACTTGCAATACCGATTTCCTTATGCTGAAAATGCAAGTATCAACCAATTTGACAGCCTTGGGGCTATTTTTTGTAGAAATGGTAAGCTGTGGTTATTATCACGACTTATGATCCATGCGGTTTTAGACATCGCGGGCAACATGGAAAGGGCTTAGAAAATATATTAGAAACCACGTAGGGCGGCCACAGACTATTTCATCACCCTCGGGGATCGTATGATGCTCGGTTGGGGACGAAAGAGATGGGGGCCGTGAAAACCATGAAATGGCCGTACCTCAAAATTCGGGATAAGTTACAGGGCGTACATTATATGAATTTGGGGTAGCTCGAGCTAGTGCAGGTAACCAAACATGCTTCGCAGGTTTCCTTATGCCAAAAATGCGAGTATCAGCCAATTTCACTACCTTGGGGCTATTTTTAGTAGAAATGGTATGTTTTGGTTATTATCATGGCTTGTGATCCGCGCGGTTTTGGACGTCATGCCTAACAATTAAAGGGATTAGAAAATTTATTAGAACCCACGTAGTGCGCCCATAGAATATTTCATTGCCCACACAGACCGAACGATGTTCGGTCGAGGACGAAGTGATGAGGGTAGTCAAAACAGTGAAACAGCCGCACCTCAAAATCCGGGATAAGTTACGGAGCGTATAATATATGAATTTGGGGAAGCTTGAGCTAGTATAGGTAACCAAACTTGCTCCGCGGGTTTCTTTATGCCGAAAAATGAGTATCGACCAATTTGACTGCCTTGGGGCTATTTTTTGTAAAAATTGTAAGCATTGGTTACTATCACGACTTATGATCCGTGCAGCTTTAGACTTCGCGGCCAACATGGAAAGGGCTTAGAAATTTTAATAGAAATCACGTAGGGTGGCCATAGGCTATTTCATCGCCCACGCGGACCGTATGATGCTCGGTCGGGGATGGAATTGGTGGGTTGCGTGAAAACCGTATAACGGCCGTACCTCAAAATCCGGGATAAGTTACGGGGCGTATAATATATGAATTTGGGGAAGCTCGAGATAATATAGGTAGCCAAACTTGCTCCGCGGGTTTCCTTATGCCGAAAATATGTGTATCGACCAATTTGACTGCCTTGGGGCTTTTCAGTAGAAATGGTAAGTATTCGTTTATTATCACGACTTGTGATTCGTGCAGTTTTAGACTTCGCGGCCAGCATGGAAAGGTCTTAGAAAATTTATTAGAAACCACGTAGGGCGGCCACAGACTATTTCATCGACCACGCGGACCGTACGATGCTCAGTTAGGGACGGAAGCGATTGGGGGCGTGAAAACCATGAAACGACCGTACCTTAAGATTCGGGATAAGTTACAAGGCGTATAATATATGAATTTGGGGTAGCTCGAGCTAGTGTAGGTAACCAAACCTGCTCCGCAGGTTTTCTTTTGCCGAAAATGCGAGTATCAGCCAATTTGACTGCCTTGGGGCTATTTTTAGTAGAAATGGTATGTTTTGGATATCATCATAGCTTGTAATCTGCGTGGTTTTGGACGTCATGCCCAACAATTAAAGGGATTAGAAAATTATTTGAACCCACATTGGGTAGCCATAGACTATTTCATGGACCACGCAGACCGTACGATGTTCGGTCAAGGACGAAATTGATGTGGGTAGTCAAAACCGTGAAAGAGCCATACCTCAAAATCCTGGACGAGTAAAGGGGTGTATAATATATGAATTTGGGGTAGATTGAGCTAGTATAGGTAACCAAACTTGCTCCGCAGGTTTTCTTATGCCGAAAATGAGAGTATCGACCAATTTGACTTCCTTGGGGCTATTTTTTTTTATAAAAATGGTAAGCAATGGTTATTATCACGACTTATGATCCGTGTGGTTTTAGACTTCGCGGCCAACATGGAAAGGGCTTAGAAAATATATTAGAAACCACGTAGGGCGGCCACAGACTATTTCATCGCCCTTGGGGATCGTATGATGCTCGGTTGGGGACGGAAGAGATGGGGGCCGTGAAAACCGTGAAACGGCCGTACCTCAAAATTCGGGATAAGTTACAAAGCGTACATTATATGAATTTGGGGTAGCTCGAGCTAGTGTAGGTAACCAAACCAGCTTCGCAGGTTTCCTTATGCCAGAAATGCGAATATCAGCCAATTTCACTACCTTGGGGCTATTTTTAGTAGAAATGGTATGTTTTGGTTATTATCATGGCTTGTGATCCGCGCGGTTTTAAATGTCATGCCCAACAATTAAAGGGATTAGAAAATTTATTAGAACCCACGTAAGGCGCCCACAGAATATTTCATGGCCCACACAGACCGGACGATGTTCGGTCGGGGACGGAAGTGATGAGGGTAGTCAAAACAGTGAAACAGCCGTACCTCAAAATCCGGAATAAGTTACAGTGCGTATAATATATGAATTTGGGGAAGCTCGAGCTAGTATAGGTAACCAAACTTGCTCCGCGAGTTTCTTTATGCCGAAAATATGAGTATCGACCAATTTGACTGCCTTGGGGCTATTTTTTGTAAAAATTGTAAGCATTGGTTACTATCACGACTTATGATCCATGCAGTTTTAGACTTCATGGCCAACATGGAAAGGGCTTAGAAAATTTAATAGAAATCACGTAGGGTGGCCATAGGCTATTTCATCGCCCACGCGGACCGTATGATGCTCGGTCGGGGATGGAAGTGGTGGGGGACATGAAAACCGTATAACGGCCGTACCTCAAACTTCGGGATGAGTTACGGGGCGTATAATATATGAATTTGTGGTAGCTCGATCTATTATTGGTAACCAAAATTGCTCCGTAGGTTTCCTTATGCCGAAAATGCTAGTATCGTCCAATTTGACTACCTTGGGGCTATTTTTTGTAGAAATGGTATGTTTTCGTTATAATCATGGAATGTGATCCGCGCGGTTTTGGACGTCATACCCAACAATTAAAGGGATTAGAAAATTTATTAGAACCCATGATGGGTGGCCACAGACTATTTCATGGCCCACGCAGACCGTATGATGTTCGGTCGGGGACGGAAGTGATGAGGGTAGTCAAAACCGTGAAACGGCCGTACCTTAAAATTCGGGATGACTAGAGGGGCGTATAATACATGAATTTGGGGTAGCTCGAGCTAGTATAGGTAACCAAACTTTCTCCGCAAGTTTCCTTATGCCGAAAATGCAACTATCGACCAATTTGACTGCCTTGGGGCTATTTTTAGTATAAATGGTAAGTATTGGTTATTATCACGACTTGTGATCCGTGCGGTTTTAGTCTTCGCGGCCAACATGGACAGGTCGTAGAAAATTTATTAGAAACCACATAGGGCGGCCACAGACTAGTTCATCGCCCACACTGACCGTACGATAGTCGGTCGGGGATGGAAGTGATGGGGGCCGTGAAAACCGTAAAATGGTCGTACCTCAAAATTTGGGATGAGTTACGGGGCATATAATATATGAATTTGTGGTAGATTGATCTATTATAGGTAATTAAACCTGATCTGCAGGTTTCCTTATGCCGAAAATGCGAGTATCAGCCAATTTGATTGCCTTGGGGCGATTTTTTGTAGAAATGGTATGCATTGGTTATTATCACGACTTATGATCCCTGCATTTTAGACTTCTTGGCAAATTTGAAAAGGGCTTAGAAAATTTATTAGAAACCACGCAAGGCAGCCAGTGACTATTTCATCGCCCACTCGGACCGTATGATGCTCTGTCAGGGACGGAGTGATGGGGGCTGTGAAAATCGTGAAACGGTCGTACCTTAAAATTCGGGATGAGTTACGGTGCGTATAATATATGAATTTGGGGGAGGTCGAGCTAGTATAGGTAACCAAACCTGCTCCGCAGGTTCCTTCTGTCGACAATGCGTGTATCTGCCAATTTCACTGCCTTGGGGCTATTGTTAGTAGAAATGCTATGTTTTGGTTATCATCATGGCTTGTGATCCGCGCGGTTTTTTATGTCATGCCTAACAATTAATGGGGAGTAAAATTTTTAATAGAATCCACGTAGGGCGACCACAGACTATTTCATGGCCCACGTAGATCGTACGATGTTCGGTCGGGGATGGAAGTGAAGATGGTAGCCAAGACCGGTGAAACAGTCGTACCTCAAAATTTAGGATAAGTAAAGGGGCGTATAATATATGAATTTGGGGGTAGTTCAAGCTAGTATAGGTAAACCAAACTTGCTCCGCAGGTTTCCTTATGTCGAAAATGCATCTATTAACCAATTTGACTACCTTAGGGCTATTTTTAGTAGAAATGGTAAGTATTGGTTATTATCACGACTTGTGATCCGTGCGATTTTAGACTTCGCGGCCAACATGGAAAGGTCTTAAAAAATTTATTAGAAACCACGTTGGGCAGCCACAGACTATTTTCATCGCCCACACGGACTGTACGATAACTCGGTTGGAGACGAAAGTGATGGGGGCCGTGAAAAACCGTAAAACGGTCGTACCTCAAAATTTGGGATGAGTTACGGGGCATATAATATATGAATTTGGGGTAGCTCGAGCTAGTATAGGTAACCAAACCTGATCCGCAGGTTTCCTTATGCCGAAAATGCGAGTATCAGCCAATTTGACTGCCTGGGGCTATTTTTAGTAGAAATGGTATGTTTTGGTCATTATCATGGCTTGTGATCGGTGTGGTTTTGGACGTCATGCCCAACAATTAAAGGGATTACATGCAATTACATCAAGTAGTCTAACACGACAACCTACACATACACGTGCGGAAGCTTAAGGAGCAACTAAAGTCCTAGAATAGGGGTGATTAGGACCTTTTGAAAATCTTTTCACCTACTTAACAGTTTTAGCAAATTAAACTAAGTAAGCGATTAACACTTCGGCTTTCAAGCCTGTTAGTCCAATCAAAAGAGTAGCAAATGATAAATACAGTAAACAACCTAGTTCTAAGCACACATGTAGACCATAGAGGATAGATCATAAGAACTCAAGGCTACATGAGGAGTGAAAGTACATCTTATGAGTGTGGATGTGCCTATCAAGTGCCTAGTATACATTCCTAACTAAGCATTCATAATTAATCAATTAAACACAATGCATAATAAGAAAAGTGCTCAAGAACATCACAAACACAAGCATGTATAGTGGTTCGACTACTTGTCTACTCCACTCCCGGTTCAAGTACTCAATCCTTTTGAGCACACCGGCATTCATTGGGGAGTTTAAATCTGGTTCCTCCCAACCAAGGTATTTTACTCGGATCCACCCAACTGGGGAGTTTACAGGTTCCTCCCAACCTACATGTTCACACCCGTGTTGGTGGCTCCCCTTGGAGACTTGTTTAGGCCCGAAAAACGTGCCAAGGAACGGCTAACGTCCCTAAATTTAGGCTAGCAAACGAGCCAAGGCGTGCCTAACAACCCCTACTCTTTAGACCAACAAAAACTAGCCAATGAACAGCTAATGTTCCTAGACTTTAGGCCGACAAACAGGCCAACGATGGCAAA